>MU228135.1:569044-581206 GCA_018584345.1 Thuja plicata | reverse complement strand
GCTTGCCTAGATTGAATTTTGAATTGCCAGGCTAGAGAACACTTTCAAATTTTAGGGTCTGTTCTACATGATACTCTTAGTTACATCTCAAATGCAACTCAACATATTTTTTATGCTGGGCAACCCATTGCAAAAACTCATCTGCAGGTGAAATTTAATGTTGTGAATCTTGGCATTGTTAATGTTATTACTTTTCCTCATGTTTCATATTTGTGAAAATGTTTCTTGGCGCTATCTTATTCTTATTAAAATGTTCTTTGTTGTGGAGCAGGAGGTCAATCTTCATTGTCTTCATTGTGGGGGACAGTGAAGATTTCTCTGACAAATAGCAGGTCTTCTTTAGTATCTTATAATAACATGCTAAACTGATAAAGGTGTTATGGGAATTTAATCTAAAATTACTAATAGACTAAGCATATTATTACTATGCTTAATGTTCCATTTAAATGCATTTAACAAAACAAACAAATTTACAAAACTGAACCAATGGCATGTTTACAACAAAGATGTGTTGAGGAGTTTGCTCCTTGTTTAATGTTAACTGTTCCTGCACAATCCACTCATACAACAGTGAAATTCTATGTGGAAGGGATGGTTGATAGTGTTCCTTGAGGGAAGGGGGATTGTGAAAAACTTATTATCATTGTATTGTGTATTTCCAATATGTTTGGTTGCAGGTAAGACCAGGAGAATGAAGGATCACTCACCGATTGCATGATAACCCAGTTTTGAAGGGTCACTAGTTGAGGGGACAATCAAGGTCCGAATGATTGGGCCATTGGAGGACCCTATTTCTTTGTATTAATTGCTATTCAAATTGGATCCATGAATTTCTTGTGAATTATCGGCTGCTATGTATCCTGCAACTAGATCTATAAATCTACATATACTTTTGGATGTTACTAAGTCAACAACACTGTCAGGATATATGCATACACCATCTTTCAAATTTGAAAGCATGCAATTGTTGGAATAGTCCCAAGGGATAACTGAGAGGGGTGGGTGAATCAGTTATCAGCTAGTTTTAATTATTTTCTCCAATTAAGTACAAAATATCATTAAGAATATACACAATAAGATAGCACAAAATAGAACACCACAATTTTGGTTATGGGGAAACCAAAATAGGTAAAAAACCCGGTGGAAATTAGTACCCACAAACAACTGTACTTGAGTATAATAATCCCTATTAGAAGATCTTACAACCCTGTTAGGAGTTGATCTTTACAATGCAATAAGTACAGTGACCTGGTTAAGGGCCAGACCTTGTTAGGAGTCTTTTACAAATAACCCTATTAGGGGTGAGGACTCACTGTCCAAAAGCACACTGCTAAAATGATGAAGGTTGCAACCTTCAGTAAAATAGATATACACTATATCTGATAATGAACTATTTGAGTAGACCTGCTGCCTTGATCAATTCCAATGAAGTGTATACACTTTGTGCTTCTTCATATAGATCTTTAACTGATGAATGAAATAGATTTACTATCCCAAAACAATCAGCATTTTTCTCTATTCTTTTTCTATCTCTTTTCTTATCATTCACATTTAGTGATCTCAAATGAACTGCTATATGTATCTTCTCCAAAGGATATGATCATGTCAGCTGTAGGAGTCCCTTCAATGCTACTCTTGTTGGCTAAACTAAGCATGCAATATATTTAGAATCACACAACTCAAAATTAATAGATGCATCGCTTCACATAGTCGGCTCCACCAAAATTATCCAAACGTTATGCTTTGGATGAAACATGATTAGCGCATTTGGTTAATTACCTTTGAATCATAACTAAACATGATACTGAACACGCATATCCCATAGATAGGAACAATTTAAGAATTAATAAAATTATTGTCGGCTTTCTCAAAATAATCCTCTGAAACTGTGGCTGGTAAAAAGAGTAACATAACTCAACTGTTATTGAACTTCTAAATTTGTGTGTATCAACATGTTATCATAACTATGTCTGAAACATAAAAACAATAGCCCAAGGCTTCCACATATCCATACTGAAAATTGAATATAGTACACTACTATATACTAGATGTTGTCATCAATGACAAACATACAATCAACTATTTGTACAAAGGCAAATCTCCAACAATCTCCCCCTTTGACATTGATGGTAACATATGATTAAAAACACCATCAATCCAAAAGTGTCTTCTTTATTTTTACAATCTTCTCAATATCCTCATCAAAGGTTCCTCTTCACTGCTGCATCTCCTTTGACCGTGTTTTTATTTTCATGACTATATACTCCCCTAGAGTATATGCTCCCCCTTACTATATAATTCCCCTTTGACATCAATGGCAAAGGATGCCAAATGCAAATAAGAATAGGTACTATTCCAGAAGTAGAGTAGTCAACCACTCATCAGTCACCAAGGATTGATGCATTTTCTATGAGTTCTAATAGGAGTCAGGAAAGGGACTTACTCCCAGCTTCTTCCTAAGATACTCAAAGGTATCTTTTGATAAAGGTTTCGTAAATATACCTGCCAACTGATCTTTGGTGCTCACATAATCCAACTTCACTTCTCTTTCTGCAACTTTTTCTCTTATAAAATGATATTTTATTTCTATGTGGTTTGTCTTTGCGTGCATCACACGGTTCTTTGACATGTTAATGGTGCTGGTGTTGTCACAATGAATGACAATAGGATAATTAATCTAAATTCCAAAAGTCTTTAATCATCTATTTGATCCAAACCATTTTTGAAGAATTCAATGTGGCTGCTACATACTCAGCTTCTGTTGTTGACTGAGAAATATAGTTTTTCTTCTTGCTTGTCCAAGTAACTAACCTATCTCCAAGAAACACTGCTCCTCCTTAGGTACTCTTTCTATCATCAATGCAACCTGCCCAATTTGCATCTGTGTACACATGAAGTTCTATAATTTCTGAATTAGAATACCATAAACCATAGTCTATAGTTCCCTTTAAATATCTTAATATTCTTTTTATTTCCATTAGGTGATTCTGTTTACATTCAGCTACAAATCTCCCAATAATTCCAACTGCATTAGATATATCTGGTCTAGATTGAGTGAGATATATGAGTTTTCCAATCATTGACTTGTAAAGTGTTTTGTCAACTATTGTAGAGTCATCATTTTTAGAAAGCTTGCTTCTGTTTATCATAGGAGTGCTTACTGGCTTGCAATCTTCCATTTATAATGTCTTCAATATCTCCTTCATATATTCAGACTGATTCATGAATATACCTCTATCTGTCTATTTTACATTTAATCCCAAAAAGTATTTTATAGGTCCAATCATGCTCATTTCAAATTCACTCTGCATCTCTTTGGCAAATTCTCTACTAAGCTTGTCATTACCTCCAAAAATAATGTCATCAAAAAAGATAGCAACAATTATTACTCCTTCAAGTGTTTCTCTTATGAATAAGTTGCAATTTGCTGCTCCCTTTTTGAATCCAATCTTTGTCATGTAACCATCAAGTCTCTCATACCATGCTCTTGGGGCCTGTTTAAGTCCATAGAGGGTTTTCTTTAGTCTGCATACCATGTCTGGTTTGTCTGAAAGTCTGAATCCTTCAGGCTGCTCTATGTAAAATTCTTCCTTCAAGTCTCCGTTCAGAAATGCTGACTTGACATCCATCTAATATACTTTGAAGTTCTTGAATGTTGCATAGGCTAGAAAAAACTTTATAGCTTCCAATCTTCTCACATGGTAAAATGTATCATAATAGTCAATTCCTTCTCTTTGCACATATCCTTTACATACCAATCTTGCTTTGTTTCTTATCATTGTCCCATCTTCATTCATTTTGTTTCTAAATATCCACTTAGTTCCAATAACATTCTTGTCACAAGACCTAGGGACCAATTCCCATGTGTCATTCTTAATTATTTGATCTAATTCTTCTTGCATTGCATTTTTCCATTCTGAATCATTACACGTAATTTCAACACTTAAGGGTTCAATCTGTGAAAGTAAACATACCTCTTCATCAATGGCTGAACCTTTTTCTCTGGATCTTGTCAAAACTTTACTTCTATGATCTCCAATAATATCTTCTTTTGAATGGTATCTAGATGGGTATTTTGAAATTTTAGGTGTGACACTCTCATCTGTGATATGTGATTCTTCTTGACTTGGTTCAGGGTTATTGCATGATACATCAATACAGTCAAACATTTATTCAATAACTATTTCTTTATTGATAGGTCTAGGTTCATCTTCAATCATAGGTGCATATTCATAATTTCTCTCTTGAATCATGAACTTCTCATCAATCTTCACATGTGCACTTTCAATGATTTTCTTCAAAATTAAATTAAAACATCTATAAGCTTTGATCTTAGTAGAGTAACCAAGAAAAATACCTTCATCGCTTCTAGCATCAAATTTAACAACACCATCATCTCTCTTGATGTATCACTTGCTTCCAAAGATTCTGAAGTATTTTACTGTAGGTACATTACCAAACCAAAGTTCATAAGGTGTTTTGTCTACACCTGGTGCAAGTTTTTGGCGATTTTGGAGAATCTACAATGTAAAATATTCAAAATTGATGTTAGAATGTGAGGCTTGAGCCCCACGATGGGCACAAAATGTAGTTTGTAAACCTGCAATTCAGAAACCTGCATGAAACATTAGTTCAACATACTTTTCAATCAAATTTGAAAGATCTAACTAGGTTAATCAATTTTGAAAGTGAAAGCAAATTAAGAGCGTCTCATGGATCTCTATCTAGAAGGACTAAATGAATGCTCTCGGTTGCAAAGCATCCTAAAGTGACAACCACTAGAACTAGAATTGTGCTAATAATGATGAAAATATGGATCTAAGATGCAAATGCATGCAAATTAAGATGAAATGCCCTACTCTATACTCAAAATCTATGTAAACATGGATGATTTTTCTATTATAACAATACTATTCAAGAATGCTTCAATGCTAAATGCCCAATTCAAGATGCAATTAAATGTGCATTCTTACTCTAAATGTGAATTGGTAAGTTTAAACTAAGAAAATCATCCTATTTATAGGAATTCCCAAGGGTAGGGGGTGATTTTGATTAACCAAGGTCAAAGTATGGTTGAGGTCAAGGTTGGGCGATGAGTTTCAAATAGGGGGACAAGGTGACAAAAGGAGTGGTGAGGATAGAAAAGTTTGGATTGATCCATGTGCTCTCAATCCTTTCTTCTCATTGGTTACTTGATTCTTTGTCCCCTTTTTGAAAGTAATTAGGATTTAATTAATTCAACCAAATTAATTAAATTATCCATGTAAGGGGATTTGATGGGTTGTAATTGATTTATTTAATTGAACTATATAACTAATTAATTTAATCAATTACATAGTATAATTAATCCCTTTTGGCTTAAATTTAATTAATTAATGGATTTTTTATTTAATCCATGATGTTGCCTTGCTTTGATCCCTTTGACTTTGGTTGACTATGTTTGAATTTGGTTGACCAATTTAGGGTGTCTATAGTAGTCATTTGACCAGGCTAGTGGCGGTGGATGGTGATACTCCTATAAGATAGTTTGTTGTCACTAGTTTTGTCAAAGTCATGATAGTCAAATGGAGACAATTAGTAAAAGGAAGAATACACTAAGGTAGATAGTCAGTAAAGAAGAATATCAAAGACACTGAGCACCAAACAGTTATCAACACTGAGTTAAGCAGTGACAGTTACCGATCAGTGATAGTCACCGAGTCATCGAGAACACTTAGTCACCAAGAAAAAGTGTATGTCATCGAGTAAGATCAGAGAACATTACCAAATAGACCAGAGCCAACATAAAAATTCAAATTTGAATACATTGAACCTGGACGATGAGCGGGAATTCTTCCAGAGTATTCAAGATAGAAGTTAGGCAAAACAGTGGGATTGCAATAACATTATTGCACATGATCATGAGAAAACTCAACCAATGAAAGAAAAGCATAATAAATGCATTGGGAATGAAGCCAACCTTGCACCACTTCAAATACACTATAGAAGTAGGATCTAATTAGGTTAACCACCTTAAGATCATTTAAAAGAAACAAAACAAAAAGATGATAGATAATGGTGAATATTGCAGAGACAAAAGTAGTTACAATGACAGAGCTAAAGGAGTTAGAATGCAGAAGTTCTAAGGTGTAGAAAAGATAAGTTACCGAGTGCAGAATGAGGTAATGCACTTACAGAGCATAAAGAGTCTGGACAACATTATGGTTGATGAATAATTGCAGACATTTTTGTAATAGTTATTGTAAATTAGTTAGGAGAGTAGAAATACCATTCAGTGGGTAGGCCCTAATAGTTCTTATTTTGTAAATCCTCTAATTAGGTACATCTCTTAGATGAGAGATTGTAAAATCCTTTAACAAGGTAGAATAAATAAGTCTTTTTTAATTTTAACCGAGTATAATACTCCTAAAAGGGTAAGCTATCAGAAGTGGATAAAATTGTAGCTTGAATTGAGCAACCTTTATACTACAGCAGTGAAGGATTGTAGGTGCCATCTCCACAACATTTTTTCCCTCTAACAAAGGATTTCTATGTGACCAAAAATCATGCAATTATCTGTCATAATTTTCTAATTTACTTTACATTCTTTTCAAAGGTTTTATGAATGATATTTAGTTCTAGTTAAAATTTTTAGAAGTATTGATTCACCCCTCCCCTCTTAGCAGTTACCTTTCCATAGATTAATCCAACAATTGGTATCAGAGCCTAGAATCTTGAGATAAGGGTTTAACCACTTGAGAGAAAAGATCATGACTATGGAAAACTAAAAGAAATCTAAGAAGATTGATAGTCTTGAGTTTGAGTTGGAGAGTGTGCAAGAAGTGATTGAAGATCTAAAAAGAAAGTTCAAAAAGTCCTTAAAAGTGAGAAAGAAATTGTGTAGTGAACTGAAATCCACACAAGAGCATGTTGATACTCTTGAAACAATATCTAAAAGTAGTATGGGTGATGAAGCCGATTCATCCATTGTAAAACTCATGGAAAATAACAAGAAACTCACTTAGCAACTAAAATTGGCAAAGATAGATCAAGAAACACAAGCATTGAGAATGAGTGAGATACTTGACTTTAAGGGAGCAGTTGAAGATGCATTGAAATTAGGCGAAGAAGAAAAAATATAGTTTGAGTCAAGAATAGCTGAGAAAGACAATGAGATCATGAGGATAATACAAGTACATTATAATATGATTGATCAACTAGTGAGATTAAATCTATAGTTGACCAGGAAAGAATTTGAGAATCAAGCACTAAAGTTTGAAGCTGATAGATTGGCCAGAGAATTGAAATCTGAAAAAGAAGCCAATGAGCTACTAAAGAGAAATGAAGAAACACTGAGATCATTAAATGCACAAATTAAAGGTCAAAGCCAACTGAAAGACAAAACCGGACTTGGATTCAATAGAAAGGGCACTAATGAGAGAGGTGATTCCTCTAATCAAGCTGACAATTATGAAACTTCTACCCCACCAAAGAAAAACAACCCTAGTCACCACTATTGTGGGAAACCTGGACATACTGCAAATGCATACAAAAGTAAAAGAGGTAAGTCATCGAGTTCACCCAAGTTTGATGGACATTGTTATAAATGTAAAAAGTATGGGCATCGAGCACAGGAATGTAGATTAAAGACTAAAAACAACAAAAGAAAGCCAAAGTTTTATGGATACTGCAATAATTGCAACAAGTATGGTAAAAATCTGAAGAATGCAGATCAAAAAAGAGAAATGACAAATGGGTACCGAACTGAAAAAATATACCAAGCAATTGACAGGGTACATCTATACCATAGGACTCTAATACAAGGATATCATGTTTAGTCTATGGAAGATATGGACATATTTCTACAAAATTCATGTTGCTACATGGAATCTAAACAATATAATATCTTGGAGAAACCCTGGCATGACATGCTTCCATTGTCACAAGCTAGGTCACCTTGCCAAAGACTGCAGGTATCAAGGAAAAGCTCCTACTGAGGAAGAAACATCTGTGAAACCAAAAGTAAATGTTGAAGAAATGAGAGATCAGATAAGTAAGACATGGAGAAGAAAGACAATGGATGATGGAACATCATTTAGGACAGTTGAAAGCACCTCATCCTTCGGATCGGGTGCATCTGACTCTGCCTAATCAGTTATGAGGTATGAGTAGGAACTCCAAGTTAAAATTTAAAATCTTAAATCAATTCCTAGCTAGTATGTGTCTAGAGATCCATATTAGCATACTTAGATGCATTTGGATACATATTGTTAAGTTTATGTTTTATATTTATTCAGTGAAAGGAATTATAATGTTGAAATTTGGTAAAAGGAAATCGGTAAATTTAGTTGGCGGAGCATTAATTGCTACTCCTATGACCATTGGAAACCATAAACCTAGAAAAATATTTAAATAGACCTTGTCATCTATTATTATCATTCTCTGTCTTCTAGATCATTGTGAAAAAAGTTGTGAAACTGAGACTTCAAGCGGATTCGAGCGATCATGAAGGTAACCCTAGACTATTTTGAGCACATTTGAATCTAATCAAGGTATTTGTGGTATTTACCTATCCATGTTGGTGCAACCAAGTCATTGACACAAACCCTAGTTAGAATATTTATATTTGACAAGAGGATATGGTCCCAAAAGCTCAAAACCCAGTTGTAGTTGAGAATGTTGAGCCCATAAGTCCTAAGTATAAACTACCGCCCACTAAGGAAGCTGAACTAGACATGATGGGAGAAATTTCTTCCATTCTAGATAGAGTTTTATTGATCGAAGATGTGCAAATGTTCATCCATTGTAACTCTGAGGATATCTGTGAAGCAAAAATTTATTTATCTTACCAGAAGTTATGTGCAGACAGGAAACTAAAGAGCGATCATGTTCATCTAGAGTTAAAAGGTTTGACACATGCACTGCATATCTCAAGGGAATTCAAAATTGAGTAGATAAGGATGGTCCTAAGCTGAGTACATGAATAATTTATGTGGCTAGATCAACCGATGAAGATCACAAAGGATGTGTTACACATTGTAACTAGTTATTTGATTGGAGACAAGCCTAAAGTTATCAAACAGATTGAGAAGAACAAGCTAAGTGAATTAACCAAAACCAAAGTGGATGGGAGAAGTCTAAACATTTCTACTATTGAAGACCCTGATTTGAAATTTTCATGTAAAATCTTGTCCTACTGAGTATTTCAATCATCCAGAGTGTACATCGTACCTTGTGGATCTGTTGATTTGGTTTACAATATTGTAAAGCAAGATATGTAGATTGATCTATGTGGGATATTGTTAAAACAACTTGAAGAAAACATGAACACTATAAGGAAAGAAAAGAAAAACACATTGAAGTTAGGCTTACTACTAGTATGCATATACTTTTATTTTGAGAACTACTTTCCATCTATTGGAAATGTGACATGGAATGTTGATAAGCCTATAATTTATCAAATCAATGAGTACATTCAGGGTCTAGGATAGAATCTTGATATTGTTTTTAATTAAGTAAAATAGGTTTTACATGGTTCCTAAAACCTGAAACAAAGATTAAAATATCACAGTTAAAGCATCAAAATAGAGCGAGTTCAAAAGGTAGGACAGGTCACAGAAGGCCAGAGCAAAAAGTAAAACTTAACTTCTAAAAAGAAGATATAAACAAAGATAGAAAGAGAGGCCAGGTAATGTCAGGATAATTCCACCATGATATTAGCCGCCTCAGCCTCCTTCAGCTCCATCCTGGCTTTCAAATCTTTAATTTCCTGGATCACCATCTCCAGGTCCTTGTCTTTGGTGTTCTTGGTCTTGGCACAGGTACGCTTTCCTGGCCCCTGTTCAATGTTCTGTACAACCTCTGTATCCTTGTTGGTCATATCCTTTCCAACCAGTTTCTCCTCCATCTTCTCAATCTGAGCATTGGTTTTCTCTCTGGTCATTTTAAGAGTGTTATAGCTTTGATTTACTATTTTCTTAAGGGTTTTTTCGACCCCAGTCATGCTTTCCTCCAGTTTTTGGATGCAAGTGCACAGGTTACTCACATCCATCATTTCATTGTTCCCATTCCCCATGTTAGTGCCATTTACCCTATTTTTGAGGTCTTCCACCTTGTGATAGAGCCACTTGATCATCCTATAGTTGTCGAGCATGCTATTTCTGGAGTTGTGTAGCAGGTCAATGTCAAATTTCTTAGTGTTGTCGCTGAGCACAACCAAAGAGGGGTCAATAAGCTCATCTAACTTAATACAACCCCCATCTCCTACTAGAACCTTGGGGTTTATGATCTCTCTTGTTATCCCTATTTTATCCAACTTTGTGTTGAAATCTCTCCACCCAATGATCTTCCCCTTTTCCACCATGTAACAACTAAAATCCTTCTCCTGTTCCATCCTAGTGTTGGTTTGATTAGTGTTCTACATAGGAGCATTGTTGTCCAAAATAGGGGAAGTGCTTTGAAACTTGTCCTCCGGGGATGACCTATAAACACTCACTTCCCTATCCTTATCCTTTCTTTTTGGGGGTTTCCCAGATTTAGGAAGCTTTCTCTTTTTTCTTTTCCTGCCAGTCAGATACTTCTCACAATTAGAATCCATGTTTTCCTCATTGTATTCCTAATAAGAGGAAATAATCATGGTGCTCTATTTTTTACGGGTTACCATGATCTCTTTTTTAACTTTCACCAGATTGCCCTTTTTCTTCTTTGCAGAGGAACCCTGGATGTTCTTTTTACTTTCACAAACCTCATCATCATCAAAATGCATGCCTGTGCTATCTTCTATGTTTAAGGGGATGTAGTCGGAGCTTGAAGCCTCCATTTCCTCTTTCTGGTTCACCTCTTTACCCATAATCTAGGATTTAAAGTATTTGTAGATGAGCAATAAGAGCCCTTCATGCAGGGCAGAGTTAGCTATGGCTTTTTCTCTATAACCGGTGATATTATCATTTATGGAAGCATAAAGGTAAAAGGGGATAGATACTAGCATGCCATGGAAAAAATAATTCAAAAGAATGAAGTGGTGGGTGTGGATTCTATCAAACCTGGAGTCTAGGGTAATGTAGTAGATGATGGCATGGAGCACAAACTACCACAGAATTTTCAGCCCATCAGGCAAGTAATGGGTGCCGACTTTGGTGAGCTCATTCTTTTCCTCCTTGTCTCTAACAAAGTCACTGATGGCAGCATCTGAAATCTTTCTGTCTCTGCAGAATTCCTTCCCAACGATGGGAATCCCCATCACCATAGAGATAACTTCTTCTGTCACTGTGAACTTTCTGCCCTCAATTTCAATGCTGCCTTCATCCCAGTTTTTGACAAAAAATTTAGTAACAGACGGCTTCCCACCATGGAGACTTTCAATAAAGTTGGAAATACCCCCATTTTTAAGGTACTTCCAAACCTTTGTCCACCTTTTCCATTTTTTTCATATATTGATATTGATATTGTTTTTGATTGCAGGGAAAAATAGGTTTTAAATGGGGACCCGAAACCCCTTACAAGCTAGAAATAGAGATAAGACAATGAAGCACCCCAAAAAGAAATAGGACTGGAAACCAGTACGTAGAAGAGCTAACAAAAAAAAATTAGAAATAAACCAAAAGCCAGATACCAGTAAAAAAAGACCAACTACTAGAGCCAGAAACCAGAGCACTAGACCAGCTCCTTACAAACCTTAGTGGCTTCCTTCTTCACTTCAGATATCTTCTTTATGACAACATTGAACTCTGAGAGTTCCTAGATTTTGTCATGAATTTTCTTCTTTCAAGCAGATCTTGTGCGTTTTTCAGGGCCTTCATCTTCCAGGTTCTCAGTAATATCCTCTTGTTTGTTACCTGGAAACCCAGTATCTAGCTCAGCGTTTATGGTCATGAAAAAATCCATAGTCGAACCCATAAAATTGTTATAGTCTTGCATATATTTTTTCATAGTATTTTCCATGGTTTCCATTCTAGCTTGTAACTGCTAGACATTATTGTCCTCATCATTGGTAACCTTGTCCTCCTTGGTGTTAGGGCCAGACTCCATCTGAGTCTACAGATAATCCACCTTAGCAGCTGTGTATATGGAATCCTTCAATCTGTTGGGAGCAAGCTCAAACATGCAAACATTAGCGGGTTAGCACATATATCATTTCAAATAAACATGTAAGAGATCAAAGCAAACAACAAGAATACCAAATAA
>MU228135.1:530266-568433 GCA_018584345.1 Thuja plicata | reverse complement strand
TTATCCTTAAAAAGGTTAGGAATCACCCATTAAACATGATTTAGAGGACAGTTAGGTGTGGAAGCATGCTTAGGAAATGAGGTGATGGGAATAGGGTAGGAATAGGGTAGGCTGTAGGGTAGGATTAGTAGGTTCCTAGCTAAGGTTTAGATTTAATTCAAGTTAGATTTGAATAAATCATAGCTTAGAAGAATTAGGAAAATGGAGGATTTTAATAAATATAAATTTATTAAAAGGGGATTTTGTGGAGGTAAATGTATTTAAATAAAATACATTAGAATAGTGTTTAAACTATTGATAAATGAAACTATTTAATTGATTGAATTAAATAGTTAGAGGAATACGAGGGAAAATAATATTAATAATAATATTAATATTTTTGGATGTCTACATTTTGCCCCTCTTTGACGTAGCATTGCAAGTGACGTTTCGTCAAAGAAAAGAAAAATAAGTTCTTGACTTCATTAACAGAAGCTGCCACTGGCATATGTTACAATTGATATAGGGTTGTGCCCCCTCGAGAAAAGGACACAACGAAGACAAAGGTGTGGGATTTTCTCGAAAAGGACGCAACAAGAGAGAGGAAAGGAGGGAGGAAATAAATAGAAGCCTTCTAAAATGCAATTAATAATGCAGCTAAGAATGTGAATGCAAATGAAACTAAATGTAGCTAATTATGTTTGGGATCCATTTGTGTGAAAAATATGGAGAGCACATCTAATTTTAATATTGCAAGAGGAGGTATGCATTAGGTGTTAGAAAACACAGATGACAAGGTTCCTTTGCGTGGACTAGACACTCAAACAAAGAATACTGCAAAAGACATAGGATTAGTCTCGACCAGTCACCACGCACCAAGATATAGCAGATCAAGGTAGTGATGAGTAGGTTGAAAATGACATAAAAAAAATAAAATCATTAAAGAAGGCCTTATGACCAAGAAGTCATTCGGTCTAGAGTTCTTGCCATGAACATGATGGATTGATAAAGGATCTGAGATGCCGACGCTTGAAGGATGCATCCTGACGGGCAAGGATTTGATGTGATTGGATTTGTTGGAAAAACATTCGCTGGCAAAAGCTGTGAATAGGATGAAGTGCAAGGACAGTCAGTCGCTAAAGTGATTTGGTTAAAAATAGTGTCACAGTTGCATGAGTCAAACCGTGTCTGAAATTGAGATCGAGGACAATGCGGGAAGAAGGAATTGTTTATTGCATGATTTTGGAGTTTATGTGATTTTTTTAGAATTTCTAAAAATTTTGAATTTTTATGGATTTTTGTGATTTGCAAATGTTTTTGGTGAAGTTTATGCAGGTTGAGACTTATACAATAGGACAATATGTACAACAAGACAATATATACAAAAATTTTGGGGAAGACAGGGGCTATAAGAGGGACTAGGGGGGCAAATGAAGGTCATTTGTGAATAGTGAATAGTAAAACCTTGAGCTCTGAGTGAAAAATATGGCAGATGAGAGGATGAAGGGACAGCTTGGTGAAAGCGTTAGGAGACATGGGAGGCCCACAAAGTGACCGGTACTGGTGAGTGGACTATTCATGGCCTTGTAATTATTATTAGGAATGCATTTATTGCTTTTGGGGGGGTAGATAGGCATTAATGGGGGCTAAATTAACTTGCAAACCAGAGATGCTAGTTCTCGAACCGGCATCTACGAGGACACCGATCCCTGGATCATTGTCTTCGCAGATGCCGATCCCTGGATTGGCATCTTCGGAGCTGATGGTGCCAGACTGACGTCTTCGAAGACCCTGGACCCAGATCCGCATCTTCAAAGACGTTGGTTTGTGGGTGAGCGGGCGGAGACGCCGACGCATGAACTGACATTTTTGGCCTGAACCGGTGTTTGTTCCTAAAAGGGAAAACACCAATTGGGAAGGAAACAGATGGACTTGGCGGGGGCCGGGGATGGGTCGGCATGTGACCTAGGGGCAAGATGCCCTATTCTGGGAAGGGTTAGTTGAAGACTAGGAGAATAAGCGACTGACATGATGGATGCAAAAACTTTTTGCAGGAGCATATTCCACCAGTGGGATCTCGGGAGCATTGGCCACCGATGATGGAGCTGGAGGCACAGCTGACAGAGGATGACTGGGGACTGTTAGCGATGGTAGGACTAGATTATGTGCCCTGTTGGCCTAGGTTACAGGCACACAATGGTATGATGACCGCCCTGATCAAGCGGTGGTACAGTGATACGACCACTTTCCATTTGCCTACTAGAGAGGTGATGATTACTTTGGAGGACATGTGGTGTATTTTGCAGATCCCGATCTAAGGAGCGATTCCTCGGTATAGATTAGAGGATAGTGATCACTACATAGAGATCGCATTCAGATGGCCAATGAGGCAGATCCCTACCTATAGGACCTGGATGCCGTGGCAGGCAGCAGTGGACAAGAGACTTCGACGGATAGCGCTTTATATTGCTAGATTGATCAGGGGACGCATGTTGGCAGATCTATCAGGACACGGTTTTGGGATGGGATGGTCATGGGCATTAGCGCAGATGCTTGAGGAGGGGACCTCCTACTGCTAGGGATATGTCATCCTTGGGCAGTTATATCATGACCTCCACATGGCTGCGTACCGCAAGGCATGCAACATGGGGACAGGGGTTACTTTACTGTTAGTGTGGGCCTGGGAGCACATTGCAATGTTCTGACCCATGAGGGTGAGGGAGTCTCACCAGCCAGGGGAGCCATATGCCTACAAATACAGGCTCCCCTTTAGATACACATCTGTCAGACAGACAAGTTATTGGAGACATTTATTAGATGAGGTTCAAATTTTCTACTGGACCCCTTACAGGCTATGTGAGCCATGGGGGACTATGGATTGGAATACAGGGGTAGAGGATGGGTTCAAGGATTTCCTATACCTTTCATATGTGCAGACCGATTTCTTTCTTTTGGGTAGGACTATTCACCAGATTGAGAGATACAAACCATCTAGGGTCATGAGACAGTTCAGACTATAGCAGGGGGTAGTGGCAGAGGATGCCTTACATCCTCATGTCACCAGGGAGGTTGGCACCTGGGGTAGATACACACATTCTCTCACAGTGAGGGCATCATGGAGAGATATGCCACGGTTAGACTTTGTGGCATGACTAGATGTGATAGATGTAGGCATGACTCTTGAGTATGTGACGTTGTGGGCTACACACATGCTAGTCAGGTTGACAAACCCAGCCCAGGTGGTTGCCCACGAGTAGCCGATGGGGGATGTAGATGTGGAGGATGGGATTGTGATTGGGGATGCCCCAAAGAGCTCAATAGCGGGACAGAGGAGGATACCGCAGAGACAAATCAGGCCTCTAGTAGAGGTATAGGCCCAGGACCAAGCATAGGGACCTCCACTGGCACCAGGATAGGATCAGGCACAGGCACCACTAGTGCCACCACAGGTGCAGGATCAGGCACAGGTACCACTAGTGCTGCCACAAAATCAGGCACAGGGGCCACCCACAAGGTTTGTGGCATAGGAGACATACGACACTGTCCTCGCAGAGCGAGACAGTCTACAGAAAAAGTGCACTAGATTGCACAGGTTATTAAATGAGGCGGTGGTGTCAGACGCTAGCTTACATGTAGAGATAGCCCAGATACGGGGTTTACTGACGGCGGAGACAGTACGGGTGGATAGGCAGAGGGGTCATTAGATACCTTACAGGGCAAAGTAGATTCTGGGGAGTTCTCAATGGTGGACCTAACACAGGATGCTGCAGACCTGCGTGCTGAGATAGACACACTCACAGGGAAGTTAGATAGATTGATGTTACAGATGGAGAGGGCCACAGAGAAGACTGATGCATTGACCTCGGAGAGGGATGTAGAACTAAGACAGGCTGAGACATACAGGGCTAAGCGAGACATCGCTCGATAGCCAGCAGTGGCAGGTGGAGCTGGTCAGGTGGTAGATGCGTTCACAGCCCATAGGGATGCAAACAGGTCAGGGAGGGAGGCAACACATTATAGAGCACTCTACCATCAGCTTGTTATAGAGGGACAGAGATGAGATTATTTAGAGAGATCTCATTCTCAGAGCACAGTGCAGACTTCTGCCTCACACGGATCAGTGGGGATGCCACCACGTCCACCACCAGGATAGGGAGGTGAGCCATCACAGCCACCAGTATGATCAGTTAGAGGATTACATGACACACAGTTTTGTATTTTTGAGATTTATACATGTATATTGGCACTGAGGTGCACATGATGTATTTTTATTGACAGACATGGACATATATATGTATATATGAGGACTCTTATTGCTTCTCATGATGTTATGATTTATATGATGAATTTTATGATGCTTAGAATGTATGATCTATATGATGTACTGATGCATACTACATGATGACTAATACTTGATGCTTGTAGGATGGGATGTATATGGATAACTTGATTATGTATATATATATATGATGTATGACCTATGCAGGATGGATGATGCTTATATGTATGTGATGTACTGACGTGTGTGATGTAGGATATGATGTGCTTTTATTCCTATCTGCAATATTTGATGTTTTATGAATATGCATAGATGATTTATGTTTTGACAATGATTTAAGTATGCAAATGATAAGATGAACCTAAAATGAAGCAAATGATGCTAATGATGCAAATGATGGAAAAAAAAAGGATGAATGTAAGCTTAATGAACCTAAAATGATGTAACAATGCAAGATGATAAAAATGGATGAATGCAAGCTTAAAATGAATTCGAAAATGATGTAACAATGCTAGTGATGCAAATGATGTTAATGATGGATGAATGTAAGCTATAATGAACCTAAAATGAACTTAGATGATAAAAATGGATGAATGCAAGATAATGAACCTAAAATGAACTTAGATGATAAAAATAGATAAATGCAAGATAATGAACCTAAAATGATGCAAATGAAAAGGACCTGAAATGTATGATTAGTGCAAATGAAATGAATCTGAAATGTATGATTAATGCAAATGAAATGGACCATGAAATGAACCTAAGATTAATGCAATGATCCTAAAATGAATCTCAACAATACAAGATGAATTAATGAATTTAATAAGGAATTGATAATGAATTAACAATGCATGTATCATGAACGAAAGCTTCTCTAGTTGGAATGCCTAATTGCTATAAATTTGATCTTAAAATGCAAGATGTCTCAAATGCTAGATGTCGTAAATGATCTTAAAATTGCAAGATGCCCTAAATGATCTTAAAATGAATCTAACGATGCCAGATAACATAATGAACTTAATGCCTTAAATGATCTTAAAAATGAAACTAAGAATGCAAGATAACATGACTCTAAAGTGAATTGAGAATGGAAGATGAATTAATAATGTACCTAAACTGAATGCAAGACACATTAAATGAGTTAACTACTATACTATGAGTGGTAGATCATTGTTCTTTTGTTCTTGGATTTTCTCTTAGTTGTTCTCTGCATCAATTTCCTTGCTTTCAATACCCAAAAGCATCCATAGCAAAGGAATGCAAAATGCGACTGAAGAACTCAGACGATGAGTTGTTTGAGGTTGAACAAGTGTGACATTTGAATCTTAATTTTTTTTTTTATTTTTATTTTTATTTTTGGTGTGTGTCATAATCAACTGATAAACCAGATGGGTGGACTGTGGAGGATCGGACAGGGAATGTTAGCGAGATGATGACTCAGGATGTTAGCATGATGGCGGGAGGTTGGGATGTGTCATGAATGTACAAGGATCAAACCGAGCGGTTTAATTACAAGTGATTAGTTACAGTGAGCATGTACTTAGTTGCTACCGGGTTTTGATTGGATCATGTTACTTGCCTTGATGCACATGATAAATGCATGTGATGATTGATTAGTTCAAGAGGAGAGAAACATCCTACGAGAACCCAAAACTAATTTCTAGAAAGATAGGGTTAACCAAGTTGATTGATCAAATGCGCACTATCCGCAAACTATAGAACAAATGTACCAAAAGGAGCAACTCAAGACACAAGTAATATACAAGACTGATGCTCAGGACTCTTGGAAAGTACAACACAGGAACAACCGTAGACAAGATTATGTGTACAAAAGCTTAGGATATGAGATAGGGAGAGCATGGTAGAGTAGTACATATGGAACACCCAGGGAATCTAGGGAATGTGGAAATGGTGCTAGTGATGGAAAGAAATGATATTTTGATAGATAATGTAACTGTCCATTATGTGTGACACTTGTTTCAAGGTTTTCATCACCCATACTTGTCCAAGGTGCCTGATTGCCAAGTTTTCACCATTGGACGAAATTTTTTCTCTTTATTTCTCTTTTTGATTTCTTTGGATCTTTTTGTTTTTTTTGGATCTTTTTTATTTTTTTTTATTTTTTTGATATTGCCTCAGTGCCTGTTTACCAGGTTTTCACTGGGACAACCATATTTTCAACTTCATTTTTCTGCTTTTTAGGGATTTTTTCAGGACTATTTTGCAGTGCTTTCAAGTGCTCCGGGTTCTTCCATAGAATTTTCCTTCAGTTTTTGTAGGTAAAATTTTCCAATTTGTTTAGAGCTAATCTCTTTCTCAATTTTGTGCTTTCTTCAAGAACTTTTTATACTTTTTATGGATTTTCTCAGATAACTGGAATGAACAACCAGTCTTTAGGCATAGAAGCACCTAAGATGAATGATGTTGATAGGATCATTCAATGATTCTCCTTCTGGGGTGGAGAGTTGATATGCCCCAAAACCAAAACATGTAGTGACAACATATGGGCCTTGCCAGGTGACTTCAAACTTTCCTTTCTTTTCGTGATCAGTACCCACTTTCTGATTTTCTTTCAGCATAAGGTCTCCTACCCTTGACTCTATTTTGGTAGACAATCAAGCGATCATAAGCTTGTTGGTGCTTTTCATCTAGGAGATCCAGCTGTATGAGTCGTGCTACCCGGTAATCTTCATCGTCAATCAGGCCTCTTAGTGATACTCGAAGGGAAGGTAGTTCAACCTCAATTGGTAAGACTACTTCAGCACCGTAGACTAGGGAATAAGGAGTAGTGCCAGTAGGAGAACGGTAGGAAGTGCGGTATGCCTAGAGGGTAGGATTGATCTAGAGATGCCAGTCACGACCAGTATCATTGACAACTTTCTTGAGGATTTTGAGGATGGTTTTATTAGTTGCCTCAGCTTGGTCGTTACCTTACGGGAAATATGGACTGGAGAAATGGTGATGGATATGTAGGCGAGCACAGAGATCACTGACATGTTGATTTTCAAATGGTGTACCATGATCTATGAAGATGGTGGAGGGTATGCCGAAGTGGCAAATGATACATGATAAAGGATGAATTTGGATATCTGGACACCAGTAGTGAGTGTGAGAAGAATTGCTTTGACCCAGTTTGTAAAGTACTCTGTAGCTGTGATTATGTACTTGTGGCCTTCAGAAGAGAGGGGAGTAATCTTACCAATGAGGTCAAAACCCCAACAAGAGAAGGGCCAAGGAGGCGCAATAGGTCTGAGGTCCTGAGCAGGAGCATGGATTAGATTAGCATGTTGTTGACAAGGGAGGCACTTTTTGACAAACTCACAAGAATCATGTTCCACTGTAGGCCAGTAATACCCTATACGTAGAAGTTGCTTGGCTAGGACCATGCCACTCGTGTGGTCACCACAAATTCCAGCATGTACCTCTTGTAAAGCTTGGGCAGCTTCATTTTCATCTAAACATCTGGAGAGTACATTGTGATAGCCTCGACGATATAGGGTATTGGCTATGAGGGTGTAACGGGATGCTCTTCAGATAAAATTTTGGTGTTGGTTGGCAGTGAGATGGGGAGATATGATACCATTTTGTAGGTAAGCTTGGATGTTGTGGTACCACAGGGACTGGGGACCAACCAAGACACATACGCGATTTGATTCATCATTCTCATAAGCAGGAGCATGTAGTTGCTCAACTAAGAATTCATATTGTGTAGATTCATGGGGAATCTCAAGAAGGGAGCCAATTGTGGCCATTGCATTAGAAAATTTGTTCTGTAGGCATGGTACCTGTGTTATCTACAAGTGGAGGAAATGTTCTTTCAGCTTGTCAACCATTTTCTTGTATGGTGTCAACTTATCATCTTTGGTTTGATACTCATCTAGGACTTTTTTGATGATGAGTTGGGAATAACCAAAGACCTTGATATCTGTGATGTTCCATTCTATGGCCATGCGGAGTCCTGCAATTAGTGCTTCATATTCTACAATGTTGTTTGTGTAGGAAAATCCCAATTTGAATGACATGGGAATATAGTCACCTTGAGGTGTGACAAAAAGTATTCCTGCCCTTGCGCCACGAGCTATGTAGGACCCATCAAAGTAGAGTTTCCATGTTGGTTGTTCTTCTACCATGTACAAGTGCTCATCTAGAAATTCTGTGATCAATGGATATGCATCTACCAATGGTTCTTTAGCTAGCTGATCGGCAATGACTTGTCCTTTAACGACTTTTCTGTCAACATACTGGATATCAAATTCACTTAGTAGCATAACCCATTTGGCCATTCGACCCATAAGTGTAGTCCTGGAGAGTAGATACTTAAGAGGATCCACCTTCAAAATGAGCTTTGTTGTGTGACTAAGCATGTAGTGGTGAAGTTTTTGAGTGGTGAAGACCATTGCCAGACATGCTTTTTCCATAGGAGAACAGTTGAGCTCATAACCCACCAAAGTTTGACTGATATAATATATAGCCCTTTCTTTGCCTTCATCATTTAATTGAGCAAGGAGTGCCCCTAGTACTATAGTAGTAGAAAAAATGTATAAGATGAGCGGGCGACCAGGTACAGGAGGTACCAAGATGGGTGGATTAGCCAAGTATTCTTTGATCTTGTCAAAGCTCTTCTGACACTGAGGATCCCACTTGAATGTGTTGTCTTTGCACAGCAGATGAGTGAATGGTTGACACTTATTTACTAGTTGAGAGATGAAGTGGTGCATAGATTGTAGTTTTCCTTGGAGGCTGCGCAGTTGTCAGAGTGTTTTTGGTGGAGGCATCTCCATGATAGCTTTTACTTTCTTTGGGTCAATTTCAATGCCTCGTCTGGATACAATGAACCCTAGGAGTTTCCCTGATGTGACTCCAAAGACACATTTCTTAGGGTTGAGCATTAAGTAGTAGTGTCCAATTCTATCAAAGACACATTCCAGAACATCCAGGTGGTCTTCTCTTTTTACTGATTTTGCCAATATGTCGTCCACATAGTCCTCAAGAATCTTGTGGATCATGTCATGAAAAATGACAGTCATTGTCTCTGATAGGTTGCCCCTATGTTCTTTAAGCCAAAAGGAATCATGTTATAGTAGAAGGTGCCCCAAGTGGTTGTGAATGTTGTCTTATGCTGATCTTATTCTGCAATGCGGATCTGATTATATCCAAAAAATCCATCCATGAGTGACAACATCTCATGTCCTACTGTGAGATCTACAATCATGTTTATGTTTGGCAAGGGGAAATCATCCTTGGGACATGCCTTATTGAGGTCTCTAAAATATGTGCATATCCTGATTGATTTATCTGGCTTAGCGACAGGCACCATATTAGAAATCCAGTCAGAATAGTCAATGGGGAAGATGATCTTGGCGTGGAGTAATTTTTCCAGCTCCGCTTTGAAAAGTAGTGCCACTTTAGGATGCATCTTTCTGAGCTTTTGTTTAATAGGTTTGATGTTTAGATCTACTGCTAAATGGTGAACCACCAAGTTGGGATCTAACCACGATATGTGAGAGTAAGACCATGCAAAATTGTTGATGGATTCTTTTAACAAAGTGATAAGATCACTTTCTTCTTCTTTAGACAAAGATGCTGCTATATATGTGATGGAAGGATTTTCCTTGGTACCCAGGTTAACAGGTTTTGTTTCTTCAATGAGAATCAATGACTGTTCAGGCCTGTAATCTCGAATAAGAGGAAGAGGAGAATTTTCATCCTCTGGCACCTCAGAGAGGTTTTCACCAGGGGTTACGCCCTTTGTTTTTAATTTTTTGTGATCAAATAATGCCCCAGAGGGGTTTTCACTAGAAGATCAATTTTCTCTTTTTTATTTTGATTTTCTGTATCATTTTTGTGGCTAAAGTTCTCCTCTTCCCCAAAGTATGCCTTTGGGTCCAATTTGTAGACATATGCTGAATGTTTCCCCCAGTCACTGCTTTGCTTGATTGCTCCCATAAAGCTTAGAAGCACATCCTCACTTCGGAACTCGTCAACGTGTACGACACTTGGTTGATCCCAGTCTATGAGTTTAGGGTGGCAGAGAGGGAGGTCAATGATGAGGATGGACAGTTTTTGTAGGATAGCATTGCCTAGGAAGGTTTCATCATCAAAAACATCATTGTAAGCTTTCACAATTTTCTCTTCCAGGATATCTTTGATGTCAATGATTTCACCCAGGGGTTGACAAGAGGAATAATTGATGAACTCATTGGTGCCCCCAGTCATGTCAGAGCCCATACCAAGACCCAGGTGTTTTTTGAGTCAGGCATGTACAATGGGATCTTTCATCCCTTACTCTTCATGACCAAGGCCACCTCCTTGATAATTCCATTTTTATGTCACCAGTTTGTGTGTTGTGGGGTACTTGTTTTTGAAGTAATTGAGCCGACTTGTGTTCTGGGGTGATGGATCCTTGTATATCCATTGATTGATGTTTGGTTCCATGTCTTGGCCAACCAAAATACCCTGTGACACAAAAGTGGTAGGACCAAATTGTAGTGTCCTGGTTGTTTTTGATTTTGTTTTTCTTAAATTACGCCGGTAGCCTTGAGTGTGTGGATCAACAGGCAATGCTCCAACTGCAAAGGCATCAGATAAAGTGTACTCACCACATCCTTTGTTGTTGTTCTTGACCATGGACAAGGTGGAGGAGAGGATTGTCTCTGGATTTGAATGGATTCAAGATGAGCTGGCGACAGAGGAGCCAATATCAATCCCAGGGCAATGAGTGGAATGTGGAAATGATGCCTCCAATGCATTGCAGTATGCGAAGGGCTTGGGATCTATGCAGATGGTGATCTCAGTGCCTTTGTATGGGAATTTAATGCACTGATGGTAGGTGGATGGAATGGCTTGCATAGAATGAATCCATGGGCGTCCGAGGAGGATGTTGTAGGGAAGGTCAAGATCAACAACATGACATAATGTTTCTTGGATAACCGGGCCCACTTGAATGGGTAAGATAATGGTGCCTTTAGAAGTACGCGCCAGGTTTTCATATGCTTTTATTGTGATGACCTCATTTGTGATATCAGCCTTAGTGCATCCCAACTATTTTATGAATTTTAGAGTACACAAATTTAGGGCCAATCCATTATCTATCATGACCCATTTGATGGCAAAAATTTTAACCATGACAGTGATACAGAGTGGGAGATTGTGATCGGTTTCATTGGAGGGGATGTCTGCTGGTCTAAATGAGACCCCATAGGATGTAGATAGGTGTCTAAAAGGATTTGAAACTCAGTGAGGTTGATGTCGCTAGGAACATGGGATTCATGCAAGGCTTTATTGATAATCTCTTGGTAGGTGGGTGATGTGCGGAGAAGATCCAGAATGGAAATTTGGGCTGGAGTATTCCCTAGGTGTTCCAAAATTTTATATTGGGTCCTAGCAGATGGGGTGGGACTTGCACCTACCACTATTATCCTTCCTCTGCGAGTAGTGATTGTGCATTGATTATCAACACCCTTGACATGAATGACATTGACAGAGGACTGAACTTGGGATATGCAGCCGATGAGATTATCGTAATCGATATAAGCATTGGTATAATCTTTGCGATTGACGCTTTCTGCTTGTTTACCCTTACCTTGATTAGAGGACTGAGTAGGATTTCCTAGACCTGTATCGGAAGTGTGTTTAGGGAATGTACTCTAATAAATTTGTAGGCCTGCATTTGGCGATGATTGAACAGGGGAGTCCACTTTGATCTCCTTATGGTCAATGAGATCTTGGATATAAAGCTTCAATTTCATGCTTTTGAGAGTGGTATGTCCCTTGACACAGTGGTATTCATAGTACTCATTGTCTTTATACCAGGAAGGCTTAGGAGTTGAGTCATAAAATGGCTGTGTCTTAGGATATATGACTTGGTTTTCTTGGACCAACTTGCAGAAGATGACATCTATAGGTTCACCCAGAGGGGTAAACATGCATTGTGGCACATTTGAAGCATGAGGTCTTTTTTGTCCATGAGGGATTGAGATAAAATTTGTATGGTTCATAGGACCTTGATAGTTGTGTTGATGGGCTATTCTTGGAGGAGGGTATATGGGCGCGCCTTGAGGGTGCATGTTTTGCTGATATTGTGGTTGAGGATATGTGAGAGCAGGTTGTTGATACATGAGAGGAGGTTGTGGATACATTACTGGTGTTTGTTGATAAGTCTGGGTTGGCACATTAGGACTAGCTACCACAACCTGAACATGTTTGGTGTCAGTGGCTCCATCTGTGACCATGTTCTTATTTTTGTTCCAATATCATAATCGGTCATTGTTATGTTTATCAGGCTAGGATTCTTTGTAATGTTTAATTGTACCCTCTTTAATGAGGCCTCGTTCAAGGTCCATACCTTTGATCCTGTTATCATGATAAGTTTGTATACAATTCATACGCATGTGATAAGAAAGCTTAGGATGAAGGTTGTTAATGAAAATCTTGATAAGATGTTGTTCTGGGGGTTGGTAAGACAACCTTGTGGTAAGTCCTTGCCAGCGTTGAAGATAATCGGCCAAGCTCTCTCCTCCCTTTTGTTTGGAATTACATAGGTCAAGGAGTGAGAGTTCATTTTCAACATTATGCGCATATTGGGACACAAACTTTTCAGATAACTCTGCGAAAGTAGAGACTGTGCTATAAGGGATTTTGTAAAACCACTCAAGGGCGGTGCCTCCCAAGCTTTTGGGAAATAGTCTCATGAGAAAGTTATCATTGTAGGCCACTTCCTGGCATGCCATGTAGAATTCTTTTATGTGACTCACAGGATCACCCTTACCCTGATATTTATCAAATTTTGGGGTCTCAAAGTGTTTGGGGAAGGGTACAACAGTGATGGATCTGTCAAACGGATATGGAAATACTTCTTTGAACTTGAATGTTTTGGCTTCTGTCCCAACTTTTAGCTCTTTGAGAGCATTCTTCATTTCCTCCCATTCAGGATTGATTTGCAGGGGAGGATTGTTGATCATAATTGTAGGATTGCCTTGTGCATGATATGGATCAAACGAGGAATATGGGGGATTTTGTGGGGGATATTGTGGTGTTTGGTAGGGTGGTTGTTGGTCACTCTATATGGGCTGCAGTGGTGGAAGCTGGGGTTGAGTGGAATACTACAATGGAGGAGGTGTTGGTGTCTGATAAGATTGTTGCAACTGTTGGAAATATGTTTGTATTTGTTGCGGCATAGGATATGCGGGATGAGCTTGTTGCACACCCACATAGGTGCTTTGTGGCGGAATGCCCTCAGTGAGAACTTGTTGTGAAGGGGGAATTTTTTGTGCTGCAGCGGAAGACAACATGGCTATGTAACTGGTGGGATGAGTTGGCTGTTGTTGCATGGGTTGGATAAAGGGACTAGTAAATTGTTGCATTGGTTGTGCCACGAAGGGATTTGCCCCTGTGTTTGCGATTGTGGTTGCTGCATGGTTTGAAGAGTAGGTTGTGCAACTGTGAAGGAGTTGATTGGCTATTGTTGCACTTGGGATGTCAATAGGTTGGTGGTTTGCTACTGTTGGATAGGTTTTTGTGGGATGGGTTACTGCTGGTGCTACTGAATATGTTGTTGCTGTTGGATAGGTTGTTGCTGTTGGATGGGTTGTTGCTGGATAGGTTGCTATTGTTGGATAGGTTGGATGGGAATTTGGGATATGGCAAAGGGATTCGTGGATGGTTGCAATGTAGGAGGATTTGGGTTGAACAATGTTTTGGGTGGAACTGTTGACATTCATTGTAGTTGTGTTGCTGGTGGAGCAAGAAAGGAGGACCCTTGTGGAAATAAGGGTTGGTTATATACGTTGGTGGGTGACATACCTGTGGTGAAGAAAGGTGGAATAGGCATGAATACTTGGGTGCTTTGATGTTGTGAACTGGTTGTAGCACTTTGAATAGTTTGAATAGGAATAGATGGAATGGTGGTTTGTTGTGTGCTAACTGGTGGTGGTGGTGGAAAGTTTGTGATGAATGTTGGGATTTCTTGTGAAGGAGGAGCAACAGTGGCTTGTGGAGGTGTTTGCATATTAACGGGGGGTATTGTTTGTGGTGGTGATGTGGTAGCAAGAGGTGGGACTTTCAAGGTAGGTGTAGGTGTTGTGTGTATGATGGAAGGTGGAATGGAGGGATGAACTACTTGTGCAAGAAGGGTTCCCACTTGTAGGGCTCGCTGAAATGGATCAAAAAACTCATTTATGGTGGGATAAGGATGTTCCCCTGGAGGTGCCATAGGTCATGTAACAAGTGTGGGTATTAGCCAAGGTGGAATTTGAATTCCTTGTTGTTGGATGTCCAAGAGTACCTGGTTTTTGTTACGTCCACTCATGGTGTTTACCATGTGGACAAGCGTTGGATGATTGATAAAAGTTTCCATGACACTTAGAGTGGGAGTTTCATTAGTGTCTACCCAGATATGTTTGACTTGATCATTAGGCTGAGGTACATAAGTGACCATGGTGTTGGTGTTCTCAGTCATAGGATTAGATGAGCTAGCGGCAAGATTAGGATCCATGTTCTTCCTCTTCTTAAAGGCTCGTGTGATAGGTGGCATGAAATGATTATCCTAAAGGAAATATTAGATGCAGGATGTATACAAGGATGCACCTGGGAAACTAAGGATGATGACCCTAAGATTAATATGTGCTTAGGATGATGGATGCGCTTCTATGGATTAAGGATGGCTTAATGTATGCAAGGATCAAGGGTTGCTTTCCCTAGTGTAGGATCAAGTGGATGTGATTATCTACCTAAGACAGACTTGTGGTCTTCGGTGGATGAGATGCTTTGTTAATGAAAACCAACCTTTTGATCAAGATGATGAGGTTGCAAAAGACAAAAAGGATTATCCCAAAAATAATGCTTAGTTTAAGGACCTTCAATGGATGGGGTTTGATTAAGATGTAGGTTTTTAGCAACTCAAAAGGGGGATGCAATACCTAAGTGAGGTGTATGATCAAAGATATTTTGGATGATGATTAGGATGATGCTAGGTTGATTAGGATTGATTTGATTAATGCAAGATCATGCTAGGATGAGTGTGTGATGTGTTCCTAAAGATGGCAACCTAAGGAGATCCTAAAATGCCAACTAAGTGAGCTCAAGAAGAGGAGGAACTTGTGTTTGTTGTGGTAAACTGACTAGTCATATTGTTCAAATCCAACAAAAGCGGAGTTTAGATGATATTTTCCCATGAAACGAGCAACGTTGTTATTGTAAATCACTTTCTCAAATAGTTCTCATTTATGGATTTCTTGCTTGACTGAGTCGATAATGTGTTGGTACTTGGTAGCCTCTCAGGTTGTGTTCTTTTGTTCTCTTTGCACGGGTGGTAATGAAGTTTTCACTTTCTTGTGTTTCTTGGAATCAGTCATGTCCTATAAATAGATCTTGATCTTGGATGAATAGTTTGAGATTCTTAGGACATATCTCATGAAAGACCAAAATGTTTGTTTTGATAATCTGGCAAAAAGCTTGATCGTGTTTTGATTTCTCAATAGGATTGTTCTATGGCAAGAACCACTTTCAACATAATCAAAACCGGAAAATAAAAAGCATGTGTTTGAAAACAATCCGATAAGGGACAAAGCAACCTTGAAGGATACAAGCACATGACAAATTTGAAGGCTGGATATTTCGTTTGTGTTTTGGATTTTGTTCAATGTTGTTCAAACACTTCAAGCACAAATATACCTAAGGAATTGGCTTCAATGAAATATTATAGACCCATTGCTTGGTAGTCTGTCAGCTCACACAGCAATGTCACCCTCGAAAGAGCGCCTGTGTTTTTGCCTTTTTCCAGGTATTGTTGTCGTGCTACAAAGATCTCTTTCGCAACACAATACCTTGGGACACATATGATGGGGATCTTGGGGGGAGATTCTTCCCTCCCCTCACACTATAATAAGTCACCGTTTGGAGGTGAATCAGGTAGCTTCTATGCCTAGATTTTTTAGTAAGTGTCTCCATTTGATTGTATCCTCTATGTCCACGCAAGCACGATTCAGGCGTATAGCCCCATAGAGTGTCTTGACAAAAGTGGTCATGTAAACATGATTGAGACCGTGAGGCTGCACTTAAGTTAGATGAGAGCCAAGTATAAGCTCAGATGCCAACCGACTCCTGAGGCTTTAACCCCAAGGAGTAAATTTTATTTACGTGAGTTGGAGTGGTGTGGCTTACACCTCGTTCTCACGTGGGTCATTCCCGAGAGATTTTTTCCTCAACTGGCAGGCCCAACTAAAAGGATTAACTTGGAAATAAATGGTATTGGTGACAAGAAGGGTTTGGATTTCTGATTTTCCCACAAGGGGAAAAGAGCAGAATCTCCTATCCAATGTCATTTTCTCCACAAGCACACAAGACAAGTTGTTTATTTCTAAAGATCTATTTTTTTAACACAAAGTAAGTGTGTCTGGGTTTTTGATCTTCCCCATAAGGGAAGAGAGCATAATCCCTTAACACTCACTTAGGATTAATCAAAAGATCTTCCTAATTAAGTCTAAGTGCCTACAAAAGATTTACAGACATGATCGTTTGGTTGATTTGGATCCAGGCAACCTGCAAGACAACATGAGTAGTTTTGATTTAGCGTCTTTGACAAGCGGTGCTGCAAAAAACTAGTTAGTAGTTTGAAAATTAATCTTTTGGCAAGTGTTAGCACAAAAACCACTCAAAATTTGTTAGCCAAACATAAAATAAGACTTTTCTAGAGTGCAGACGCTAGTACAGGGCGCAGACACCGATCCTATATTCTGGTTTAGAAATGAGAGTGGCAGTGAAATAACCAGAAAATAGAAACTAATTATACCAGGCACAGACATCGATTTATAGATCACAGACGCTAATTCTACGTAGACGCTGGTTCTTGTGGCTCAGGTGTTGGTTCATGAACCAGCGTTTTCAAAGACACTAATTTGCCTGCAATCACAAAACACAACATAAAGAGACACAATAAGTTATCTTTTCTTCTTAGTTAGCTTCCAAACTTGTCCAAAAACCTATTTTGAAACTAATTGACCCCTTAAAAAATATTATTTCTTAATGATTTATCAAGAAAGAGTGTTTCCTTTTAATGAAATTTTTCCATTATGACTACTTGTAAAACTGACTTCTGATAAAAAATAGAATGATCAAATGCGGAAAAGCAGTAGGAAACACAAATAAACTTGATAAATGAACAATAGGGTCAATAAAATGTCAAAATATTAGTATCAGGCGGAGACGCCGATTTAGATCAAAGACGCCGTTTCACAAAAATGTCGAACGATGGTTCAGCAGGAACTGGTGTTTGCGCAAACACCTCTGTGTGTGTCTTGGAGACGCCAATCTGTGCTTTGGATGAATTTTGGAAGAATTAGACAAGAAGCAAGAAATTTTAGGGACGTGGCTCCCATCGGGCGTGCAGAATGTGTATATGGAATCCTTCAATCTGTTGGGAGCAAGCTCAAACATGCAAACATTAGTGGGTTAGCACATATATCATTTCAAATAAACATGTAAGAGATCAAAGAAAACAACAAGAATACCAAATAACATCGGATTAATCTAAAAATGAGTAAATGAAGCACCCTATTCTACTCATTTTGATTTTCTTATCTAGATTAGATGTGAGTGTGCTCTCTCAAACGCACAAATACTATGGATCCCAATGCAAATATGAAAGAGTATGAGAACAAGAAGAAAGATTCAAGAGCTAGTATGAAGAACTAGTCTCAAATCTCCTTCAAAATGATAATCTAAACTTATGAAAGTAAGGATGATATGAAAGTATTATGAAGAAACTATGATTTATTCACCAATTAAGAGCCTAACATGTAACTTCTAGATGATTTAAACAAATGAAATCATGAAACTAACATCTAAAAGCACTAGCATGAAAACAATTATGAAAACTCTAAGAAAATACTAGCATGATAACAATGCAAATTGAGAGATGAAAATATGAGAGGAGAAGGCCTCTATTTATAGAGTTTTAGGAGAGAGGAAGAGGCTTGGATGAAGTGGCATTTATGTGGCATCCACATAAGAGCCACATAGGAGACACATGGCTTTGAAAAGATGGCCAATTTTAAGTCAAAATTGGCATTAATATTGAGTAGCTCAATACTTCAAATGAGGAGACAAAGTTGTAAGAAAGAATTTAGGAGGAATGGGTACCCCTTTTTGGAGAGAATTTCCCCATGTGGGTGAGCATTCCATTATCCTTAAAAAGGTCAAGAATCACCCATTAAACATGATTTAGAGGACAGTTAGGTGTGGAAGCATACTTAGGAAATGAGGTGATGGGAATAGGGTAGGAATAGGGTAGGTTGTAGGGTAGGATTAATAGGTTCCTAGCTAAGGTTTAGATTTAATTCAAGTTAGATTTGAATAAATCATAGCTTAGAAGAATTAGGAAAATGGACGATTTTAATAAATATAAATTTATTAAAAGGGGATTTTGTGGAGGTAAATGTATTTAAATAAAATACATTAGAATAGTGTTTAAACTATTGATAAATGAAACTATTTAATTGATTGAATTAAATAGTTAGAGGAATACGAGGGAAAATAATATTAATAATAATATTAATATTTTTGGATGTCTACAGCAGAAATAGAGCGATACTTAAGGTGTAAGTTCTTGATCTCCTGGAACACCCATTTCATTAATCGAAAGGAGTACATTAAGGCAGCTTTGGCAGTTTGGAGAACCCCAAAAGGAGGATCAATCTTATCATCCATGTCATCCTTAAGTAATTGAACATTTCTTTCTTGTAGGTCCACAGTCTTGATAAAAGGAATGTTCTAAGAGTTACCAAGGACATTGTCTATCTCCTTCTCAGGTGAAGTTGACTCTTGAATAGGGGAAATGTTCTCCACCTCCGTAGCTTCCTTCTGAGTATCTTAACCACATTCCATAACCACTTCAAGCTTCGGTGAGATCGAAACATCATGGTCTTCAGAACTATCATACTAAACCAAAATAGGCACTTTCTGACCTTCCTCATCCTCCTTCTTATCCTCTCTATTTTTGCTGCAATCCAAAAATTTATCTTTGACCATAGAGCCCATCACTTCCTCATCCGTGTTATCATTCTCCTCCGAAACAAAGTTCAAAACCAAGGAAGTAGAGTAGCTATCTTCCTCTGTAGAATCAGCCATAATGTCATAGCCTTCCACACTATCTGTAGAGGTATCCGTATCCATGGTAGTCTCCTTCTCCTTGTTAAGTTTTTTTCCTGTAGAACTCTTGTCTTTCTCATTCCCATCCCTAATTCTCTTTTTGCCCGAACCAGATTTGGACAGGGTTAAGACAGGGCTAGCACTAGCCCTCTTCTTAATAGGTTCTACAATTAAAAGGATCAACCCTTCATGTAGAATGGGTTTCTTCTCCTTTTTCTTGTACTAGACTATGCTAGAGCGAAGAGATTGTAAAATATAGAAAAGAAGAGAAACCCTAATTTTATGTCGAAAATGACATAGCAAAATAAAGTGGTAAGAATGGGCTCTTTTGAACCTACCGTCTAGGGTAACATACTCCATGATCGCCACCATAATAGTAGCCTAGATATCTTTGAATGAATCCACATCATAGCATCCCCCAGACTCTTTAACAAGACTTTTTTTCTCCTCCTTACTCTTGGGAAAGCGCCGAATTGCCTTTCGAGAAACCTTACTATCCCGGAAGAACTTTATGCCCTTCGTGCTAAGTCCAGAGATCTCTGCTATAAAATCCTCCATGATATTAACAATAATTCTCGCTATAGTCACCGCCCCATTTTTCCAGGAATCAACAAATAATTTAGTAGCACTGTCTTTAGCCCCATGCAATCTTTCCATGTATGTAGTAAGACCACCCTTCTGAAGAATGTCCCAAGCTTCCAACATTTTTTTCCATTTTACATAGTCCTTCGGCTCTTTGCGGTTAAGCCCTCCTCCCATGATCGCACAGTTCTCAGAAAAGGAAGGATACGCAGAGAGAATACATTAATTCCAAAAGCTGGTAACTTTGAAATTAACAAGGGTTAACTCGTGTCTATAATTAATGTTCTTGGGAAAGACACCACTTTTCATCCTCATTTCCCTCTGATTTTTTAAAATGTGTCTAATCATCATAGCTTCTCAAGGTGCACCCAATCTACCCTCATGCTTCGGGATATGTCAAAGGCCAACTTGGCTTTGATATTGATGGTCAGACTTGTATAATCATGCCAAATCATGATGTCCCTGGCAATAATAGCGAAGTTGGCCAACTTGTCAGCAATACCATTCGCCTCCCTATAGGCGTGAGAAATTATGACTTGATTAAAGGAATTAATTATGATTCTAGCCTCCTCGATGATTTCCTTGATTGTCCATGATGGCTTTGTCTTGTCACTAATACACTTTAAGATATTGAGTGAATCACCCTCGATCCACACCTTCTGTGCCATGTGTTTCTTGACAAGTTTTAGCGTCTGAAGAAGGGCCATAGCCTCCACCATGTGGTTTGTTTCAACCCCAATAGGTAAGGCCACCGTAGTTATGCAATTAGCCATGTCATCATGGATGAGGCCACCACAGCCAGTTGGGCCTAGGTTACCCTTAGCAGCGCCATAAAAATTAAGTTTTATCCACCCAGGTGGAGGAGAAAGCTAGATGGCATTCTCCCTAGGATGATGTTTATGGATAATAGTTCTCAAACCCATGTCACCAACTTTGTAATCCAGCATTCTACTAGATGACACCTTGAAGTTTTCCTTTATACCTCTCTTTATCTTCTCAACAACCACTTTTGGAGGAAGTTCCATGTTTCTGAAGACTCTGTCATTGCATTCTCTCCATAATCACCATATTACATGTGGAGGAATGATATTCCACAGATGTTGATCAATGGGGGAAACAAATTTTTGCCATTGAATATAAAAGCTTTCTATTTTATTGGGGAAAACCCACTTGATCTCCCAGCATTGTAATAATTCATTCCAAACCTCCCAAGCATAACTACAGTCAATGGAAAGATGATAAATAGTTTCCTCAGATTTTTTACATAGAAAGCATCTATTAGTCAGCACCATTCCCCTTTTCTGGAGTTTATCAATTGTGAGAATTTTATTCTGCAAAGCCAACCAAGAAAAGATGTTAATTTTAGGAATTAAAGAATTGTCCCACACCTGAGCCCAAAAGGGGAGAGGGTTTGATTTCTTCAATAAGAGCTCCGAACAAGAGGCCACCATGAAGGTTCCAGAAGGAAGAATTCCCCAAAGGAACATGTCTTCACTAGAACTCTTAACTTTCTAGATCGCAAGATCCAGCATTAAGGGTTTTAAAAACTCATCATAAAGGGACAAATCAATCCATGAACCATTCCTCTAGTAGTTCCTGACCATTGCTCCATGTCTTTGAATACACTGATTGATGAAGGGTTGAAAAGAAGTAATAGAGTTTAGAGGATAATCTTTCATCCAGCAGTCCTCACAGAAATGAATTTTCTGCCATTACCTAAAAACCACTTGGCCCCCTTAAAAGCCACATCCTTAGCATTCTGAATACTATTCCAAATAAAATATCCTTGCACTTTTAGATCAGTTTTCCAAAATTCTAAAATATGGGAGAAGGAGAAGAGGTATTTTTTATGAATAATATCATTCCATTCTCTTTTAACACCAAAAATTCTCCAAATCTTTTTAGCCAGCAGGGCCAAGTTGGTATCTCTTATAGGGCGTAATCCCAACCCTCCCCATTTTTTGGGAGTACAGACCTTGTCCCAAGCTACTAAAGCTAATCTCTTTTTCTCCTCCATACCTGACCGCAAACAATTTCTCTAAATTTTCTCAATGATATCTACAAATTTACCAGGGATCTTGAAAAGAATATGAGCATAGACAGGGAGGCTTTGTAAAGATGCCTTGAGTAGCTAAAGTTTACCAGCTTGAATCAGGATGACTCCTTTCCAACTAGCCAACTTCCTATTAAATCTATCAACAATACCTCCCCAGAAAGAGTCTGGAGGTTTAAGACCAAGAGGGAGACCAAGATAGGTAGCAGGAAGGGACTCAATTCTGCAACCAATAATTCTAGCAATTCTATGCTGCCTTTCCGTAGGAGTATTAATAAAATATAAGGAGCTCTTATCCCAGTTGATGTTTTTTCCCGAGCCAAGGGAATAGGTAGAAAGAGAAGTTTTGATAGTCCTAGCTTCCTGAATAGAAGAGAAACCCATAATGATAGTGTCATCCACAAATTGTTCATGCGAGCAAGGTCTGGAAGTCGAGGAGGGGGAGAGACCCTTAAAAGACCCATTGTCAGCAAGCTTCTGAAAAAGGTGCCCCAGACATTCAACTAAAATAGAGAAAAGGATTGGAGAAAGAGGATCGCCTTGCCTTAAGCCCCTAGAAGGTTTGAAAAACCTCAAAGGAGAACCATTGATCAGGATGGCAGCAGTAGAAGTATTAATGAGCTGATAAATCAGTTGAAGGAAAATTTCTCCAAAACCAAAGGATCTAAGAACTTTGATCAAAAAATCCCAATCCACCCGATCATAGGCCTTCGAAAGATCCAACTTAAGAAAGAAACTAGAATTAAGAGAGACCTAGGTAGAGTGGATAACCTCATGAACCTTTAAAATAGAATCAAGAATATGCCTGCCAGGCACAAAGCCACTTTGTTGAGGGGAAATAATCTGGGGCAAAAGAGACAGTAGACAAGTGGTAAGAACTTTGGAAATGATTTTGTACACAGAGTTGCAAAGGCTGATAGGTCAAAAAACATCCACCGAATCAACACCAAGCTTCTTAGGGATCAAGGCAAGGAAGCTCGCATTGATTTCTTTAAGCAGAGATTTAGAGCCAAAGAATTCTTTAACCGCATTACAGATGTCCACTTCAAAAATATGCCAAAATTTCTGGAAAAAAAAATAGGAAACCCATCCGGGCCAGGGGATTTGTCACCTTCAAAAGAGAAAACCGCCGCCTTGATTTCTTCCTGAGAGGGAATAGCTGTAAGAGCACGATTAGTAGCATCATTGATAATGGAAGGAATGTTATCGAGAAGAGAATTTTGATTCTCCATGTCAAGATTAGGATCTTTGGAAAGTAAAGAAGAGAAGAAATTAATCATAGCCTCAGAAATTTCTTTATCATTGGTAATGTCCTTATCCTCCACCTTGAGATTTGAAATTCTATTAGAAGCTCTGTGTTTAGAGGCAGATAAATGGAAGAATCTAGTATTCTTATCTCCAGCTTTGAGCTAAATAGATCTAGATCTCTGCCTCCAGTAATCTTCTTCTTTAGAAATAATGTTATGAGTCTTAGCAAGGATGATTTCCTCCTTATCCCTAAGTTCCATTGTTAATCCCGTCTATTGTATAGTTTCCTGAATAATATCTAGATCTTTTTTAAGCTGACTTTTGGCCTTAAAAATATCGCCAAAAACCATTTTTCTACAAATCTTAACATTTTGTTTTACACTGAGAAGTTTCTTAACCATTCTAAACATAGCAGTGCCATGGATTTTTACCTTCCACCAGTCTTTAATATTCTGTTCCATCTTCGGATGGTCCACCCACATTTTTTCAAACCTGAAGAGCGGGCGACCCTATTTAGTAATTGGATCCGCATTGAAGCAAATAGGGAAGTGGTCTGATCCAATCTTTGAGAGAGAAGACATCGTACATCCAAAATTTTTAAGCCAACAACCACTGATCAAAGCCCGATCTAATCTAACTTGAATGAGGTCTTGGCCAATCCTTCTATTAGACCAGGTAAAGTTAACACCCTGGAGCTCCATATCAAAAAGAACATGTTTATTAATAAATTTCATAAGATCCATTCTTCCTTCCAAAATATTCTGGTTACCCACTCCACCAGACTTCTCATTGTCTCTTAAAGGGAAATTGAAATCCCCAATTATCAGCCATGAAAAATCCAAAAAAACTCTTCTATGGTTATCAATTTTCCTCCAAAAAAGAGATCTACCAGTTTTAGAATTGGGGGCATAAATGGTAGTAGCAACCCATTCAAAATCCAACTTAAAATGGAAGAAATTTATACTGAGTCAGTTTAAATCTTCTAAAACCATAGAACCCCTAACATTATTCAAGTTCCAGAAGACAACTACCCCACCCGAGGCCCCGTATGCCAGCCACCCCATTATTTTTTAAAATTCTAATTTTTTCCACCTTCTCTTTACTCATTTTAGTTTCTTGGACAAAAATAATATCAATTTTGTGATCTCTTACTAGATTCCTGAGAATGTCTTGTTTATGAGGGGCATTCAACCCTCTTATATTCCATGATATGTACTTCATTTTTTAATCGGAGTACAGGTTCCCTGAATATTAAGTTGCTTACCATCCGCTATATCATTTTTTGCTTTCTCTCTCTCTGACTTCTCTGTTGGAATATCTACCTTGGGTCTTTTTATGGGATCCAACATCCACTTTTAGCTTGTGTCCTCCATCAGCTTTACTTCGAGTAGTGACTCCCTTGGATCCTGGAGTGAAAAATTCCTTATTCTTCTCTCTCCTATTCTGCTTCTTCCCTTTTTGAACTATCTAGGGTCCTGTCCCATCCATAGGTTCTTCTCTTGTATTCATTTCTTCATCACTGAAACCTGACAGAGTATCAGGAACAGAGGATGAATCATCTTCATCAGTTTTAAGATCTTCAACAAGAACTTTATCCTCTGATTTTCTCAGACTAGAAACTTCTTCTTGAAAAGGAACCAGCACCACCATTTGAGCTGATTCCTCATCAGAAAGACCCAAACCAACCAAGTTTTCAAGGTTTTCTGAGGGGACAAGGGTCTTCTGGATTTTCTTGTCGAGTTCAACTGCCTTTTCAGAGACTTCAGCAGAAGCTAACACATGAGACACAGGTTCAGTAATTTCACCTTCCTCCAATACAAGAGTCACATTAGACTCCATTTTCTCCTTCAAAGCCTCATTGTTACTACTATTGTCACCTTTAACCTCCTTCCAAACTTGTCTTTTTGGTTCGGCCACAGCTGGCAGGGAAACCTTAGGAACTTTTTTTGGGCAATGTTTTGCCCAGTGACCCATTTTGTGACAAACAAAACAAGAAAATGGAAGTGATTCAAAGGTCACCTCCTATTTACACTGACCCAATTTAGAGTTAATGTTAATAGTAGAAGGAAGATTTTCAAACTGGGTAAGATTGACACATATTCTTGCAAAGACAAGTCTGGACTTGGCCGTCATCATGGGGTCAACCAAAATAAGTTCTCCCCTAAAAGATGAGGCTAAACCTTTAAAGACTCCCTCATTCCAGTATTCCAGAGGAAAGCCAGGAAACCTAACCCAGACAGGAATAGCCTTAAAAAAATCTTCAGAGTAATTCCAGTTAGGAGTCCATTTACGAAAAGCAATAGCCATCCGAGCAAACATCCAGGGACTCCCACACAAAACATAATCCTGGTTTTCCTTATTAGTAAAGGAAAAAGATAGAAAGCCTTTAGGCAAGGCCACAATGTCCACATGACCTTAAAACAAAAGTTCTGAGAGCTTCAATATTAGGTCTAGGGCTGAGAAACTTACCAACCATCATAAATTCCATGGCAGAAATAGATCGATCAACCATTGTGTTTGGAACAAAAATGGCAAATTCTCCCTCCTGAAGAAAAGCTTTAACCGGTTCTTCAGAGGAAAGAGAATCAACGTCCTTTCTTGATCCCATAAGGTCTGACCACTTTTTTGGACTTTGAGGGTTGACTTTGGCATCTCCAGCTTCTGAAATACTTTTTGATCCCACTAGTGGGTCCTGAGAAGGAATATCCTCATTATTCATCACCTTAGGAGTCAGACTGGGCCCTTCTCCTAAAGTAGCCTCACTAACAGGCTGAGCCCCATTTAACGCTACCTTTGAGGGAGTACCTGTGATACTCCTACCCAGGGAAGGACAAACTTGTCCCTCCACCAAAGTGACTGACACCCTGTCCAGTTCTGGGACAGAAAGCATCCCCAGAACCAAAGGCACTTGACCAGGACTACTGCCCGAACTAACACCAGCAACCATTCTGCCAGAATCCTACTCGCAGTTTGAATCCCCATCTTTCCCACTCAAAACCTCTCCTCTCCCACTCAAATCCTCTCCCATCCTCCACCATTCCACCTTGATATTGATATTTTTATGAATGATTACTTCTCTAAATTAAAAACAAGAATGCAATAAAAATTTAAAGTTCCACCTCAATTAATTGAGAAATATCACGACACTATTTTCTTTGAAGTGGACACTGACTCATGTATTATCAAGGAAGTTGAGCCTAGAAATATCTAGATACATCCTATGGGATACGAGATGGGTATAGACATTGCATCTCAAAATATTGAGACTATGTTAGCTAAGCCTGCTGATAAACGAACCAAGAGATATGGAACATCTAAAGAAGTTAAGGCTAAGATTAAGCAAGCTATCTTGGTACCTAAAATTCAAAGAAAATCTAGCAAGATGATTGATAATTTATCTAAGAATTTGGGAATTGATGAAGAAGAAGATGAGGTAGAACCCTCTAAAGTGGAAGGAGAGAAAACACAAGTGTTGAAGCCTTCATCGAGCCCCAAATCTACTAGATAATCAACAAGGTCTACAACATCACCAACAGAAAAGAAGAATTCTGTTGAACCAAAAAGGAAAACATATGTAAGAAACAAGAAGGAAAAATACTAGATGGAGGAGAAGATTGAAGATAATACCAGATAGTGACACAAAGATTTAAGAAAACTCAAAGTTGTTAAGAACAAGCCTCCAACACCAGGAAGTGTAGATGAAATGTTAGACATAATGAAGAAGTATGGAACATTCAGAGGAATGAAGCAAGAAAAGTACAACACTCAAAGTAAAGAGAAAATGATAAAAATTGAAGATGCAATTGTTTACTCTTTACACAAATTTAGATATACACCACTTGAATTTATCAGGTTCTTACCTAGTGAGTTATAAAACAACATATATGCAAGATGGAAATATGCTATGAATGCACAAAAAAAAATGAGAGAAATATCTCTTGTGCTAACTATACCAAACCTATCTGTACAAGAAATTGAAGAGACATTGAAACAACATTCTAAATGATTCCTTGTAAAAGGAAGATCATTAAGAATTATGATACGAGAATTGGATCAATTACAGTTAGAAACTGATGCAAAATGGAGAGAGATATTCAACATCAAAGAGCTTGAATATCAAGGTGAGAAAGAAAAGGAGAGCATATCCAATGAAGTTGTCAAAGACAATCAAGGTAAGAACAATCCTATTGATTTGAAAATGGACACTGATGAAGTTATCATTGAAGATATTACTGACAAAGATCCAAGAGATGATATATCACAAGATGGAGATGTTAAGAAAACCAATGACATCAATACATAACAAATGAATGTAAGTGATAAAGCTACTACTGATCCATTCATGCAGCTTGCATTAGAACAAGTATGAGATTATTACACAACTCAAGGTGATAGTGTTACAAAGAAAGAGAAGGAAAAGGAAACAAAGAAAGAGAATGAAAAGGAAACAGAAAAAGAGAAGGAAAATGAACTAGAAAAAGAAAAGAACATAGAGAAGGATATAACTACCGAGAAACCAACAGCACTGAACACCGAATCAGCTCCCCCAACTGAATCTATTACACAACAAAAAGAGCTTGAAAAAGATGAAACAAAGGAAAAAAGTGAACAAAAGGAAGCTGTGAAACACACAAATGAGAAGAAATAGGGCATACTAGGAGAGAAGAAAGAAGAGGGGAAACAAGAAGAAAAGAAGGAAGAAACTGAACAAGAGGAGTAGAGATCTAACACTAGTACAATAGAGATAACATCTGATGCACTAAAGGCATCACATTCCCCAAAGAAGTTCACAAAGAAGAAGAAATAAAAGAAAAGGAAACATATAAATATGAGTCAATCGACCATTTTACCAAATGTGGACCTATCTACTATGGAGTATGATGAAATGACTGAGTATGGAGAATTAGTTAAACTTAAGGAAATGCAAAACAAATTACTTCAAAAGAGGAAGAAAACTGATGTATTGGAAAGTGTCAAGGATGTCTTACAGGAGATTGTCCGAGATTCCACTATTTATGAATCATAAGATATCATTAGTCAAGTAGAAGGAATAGTGGAGCAAGTATGAAATCCAAATCAAGACACTACTGATTACATGATGAAAGTTCATTCGAGGAAGATGGGACTACAAATTATTGGATCAATCATAAATAGCATTGCAATTGACACTTGATATAACTTTCTGAAGCCTCTACCGATATTGAGACTACATTGTCTCATAATTTTTTAATATTTCAGAAAGTATGTTCTATTTCAGACTTTATCAAGGATATCAAGAAGAAAGGTGAGTCTATTAAGATCAAGCTGGCCGAGTTGCTGTGAAATTTTTCTACTAATCCTAGTTCTTTAAAAGTTGATTACTCACAATTGAAGCTCTTGACAAGGATGCATCAAGAACTAAGAAAAGAAGAGAAGGATAGAACTTCTAGAGCTACAAGCACTGTTGATTCCCCACATTGAATCAATGCAAATACATTTGAAGAAGGCAAAGGATTTGGTCAACACCCCCAATGGTAGTTCACTGGACACCATCATTGGAATGCCAACTGATGTATCTACTCAGATTGTTATACTTTAAACACTCAAAGATGCATGGGAGTCATCCCTAGTCGATATTCAGAAGAAGCAAACTCACATTTTTGATAAGGTATCAATCTATCCTACCGAGCACTAAGAAAATTTTGATTTTGGCATATTAGTCAAAAAAGAGGGATAATATAGTACGTGTGGATATAATACATAGGGAGATACAAGTATGAGCATAGGGGAGTCACATAATATTTTGAAAAATTTGACCGAGCTATGGTATGTTATAAGATCTATTATCTTAGGATGAGTTATAGAAGAGATGTACATAATTTTGATGACTTTGAAGTTTTTATCAAAATTCCAACTAATGCCAAAGGGGGAGATTAATACTCCTATAAGATAGTTTGTTCTCATTAGTTTTGTCAAAGTCATGATAGTCAAATGGAAACAATCGGTAAAAGGAAGAATACACTAAGGTAGACAGTCGGTAAAGAATAATATCAAAGACATTGAGCACCAAACAGTTATCAGCACTGAGTTAAGTAGTGAAAGTTTTCGATAAGTGATAGTCATCGAGTCATTGAGCACAGTTAGTCATTGAGTCATTGAGCACATTTAGTCACCGAAAAAATATTATGTCATCGAGAAAGATCAGAGCACATTACTTAATACACTAGAGCCGACATAACCATTCAAATTTGAATACATTGAACCTAGACTGTGAGTAGGAAATCTTTCACAGTATTCAAGACATAAGTTAGGTAAAACATTGGGATTACAATAATATGATTGCACATGATTACGAGGAAACTCAACCAATGAAAGAAAACCATAATAAATGCGTTGGAAATGAAACCAACCTTGCACTGATTCAACTCCACCGCAGAAGAAGTGGGATCTAATTAGGTTAACCGCCTTAAGATCATTTAAAAAAAAAAAAAAAAAATGATGATAGACGATGGTGAATATTGCAGAGATAGAAGAAGTTACAGTGACAGAGCTAAAGGAGTTAGAATGCAGAAGTTCTAAGGTGAAGAACAGATAAGTTACCGAGTGTAGAATGAGGTAATGCACTTATAGAGCATAAAGAGGCTAAACACCATTATGGTTGATGCATACTTGCAGACATTTTTTTAATAGTTAGGAGAGTACAAATCCCATTCAGTGGGTAGGCCCTAACAAGTCTAGAATTTTATAAATCCTCTAACCGAGTACATCTCTTAGGTGAGAGATTGTAAAACCTTTTAACAAGGTAGAATGAATAAGTCTTTTGTACTTTTAACTGAGTATAATACTCCTAATAGGGTAAGCTATCATAAGTAGCTAAAATTTTATCTCTAATCGAGCAACCTTTATATACTACAGTAGTGAAGGATTGTGGGTGTCATCCCACCACAGTTTTTTCTTCTAACAAAGGATTTCTATGTGAACAAAAATCATGGAGTTATCTTTCATGGTTTTCTAATTTACTTTACATGCTTTTCAATGTTTTTATGAATGATATTCAGTTTAGTGAAGGGTAAATAATAGTAGTTAAAAGTTTTAGAAGTATTGATTCACCCCTCCCCTTTCAACACTTACATTTCCATAGATTAATCCAATAGATAGGTGATTTCAAAGGTTGCGTCTTTCTTTTCCAAAGGATAGAAATAATTAGGGTTTGTTTGAGGAGCACTAAAATCCACCCTTGGCTCAGTACAACATAAAGAAGAGGAAGAGCAGCTAGTGAGTCGCTGCATAATTGCCTTGAAATCTTTGGGCTGTGTGTGTATAAGTTTAGGGGATCAGAGATATATAACGACAAGTTTAATCTTTGTACGATTGTGAGAGTCCTTGAAAATCTTGAGAGTGCCATGCCTTGAACTTATGATCTCTAATTTTCTCCCATTATTTTATTTTTTTTCCTTCTCCATGAGTAATCATATAATTATGCGCGTCTCTTAATCAAGTTTATAAGATTCTCTGTAGTCTAAATAGTGAAGCTTTTCGTAAGAAATTTTTTTCTCTTTTCACTGAATTTACAAGAAAATATTGTAGATAATTTATAAGCAACTTGTTTTATGTTTGACCTGGTCTCAACATTAACTACGTGTAGGACACATTCTTCACGAGACTCGTTCTTATTTTTTAACACTAGAAAAGTGATTTTCATGTGTGACCTCTCGTTAAGTTGTTATTGTTCTTTTCTTGTATGTGAGTTTCTTGTTCTCTCAAGGATGTCTACTTGTCCTGAGCTATCTCCTCCAACATTTCCTTGTCCAAAATTTCCATGACCAAAATGATTTTCCTGTGTCACCTCTCGTCACTTATTTAATTTATACTTTTTCACTAATGTAATTCAATACTTTTCCAAGTTGGTATACGAAAGCCGCTGTGATTGTGGAAAATCAATCCTTTAAGATACCGCCAATAATACAATATTAATTGTTTAATACTAGGCTTACACAGATACAACCATAATTCATTTGTATCTACACTTTATACTTTTTCGGCTATTTTCAAAATTAGCTATTTCTTCCTTTCTTTTCTTTGTAGTTGAATCTTTATGTTTGGATTAATTTCTATTTAGGTTTACATTTATTAAAAAGGGAACTTTCTTTAATGAAATTTTCTTATGAATTTAAATTACTTTTTATATTAATTATTCAGTTAGATTATTTCTACCATGTTTAACTATTGATTTTATGTATGAATAATAAAGTTTGATTGTCTTGTAAATCTTATGCAGTACAAGAAACTCATCTTAAAGTTTTTAAAATTCATATTCCAATTTTGTTGATCCTAACTATTATATTTCTATCATGAACCACATTTGTACATGTTTTACATAATTACGTATTGTACCATTAGAATCCTATACATTACACTTACTTTTTTAAATAGTACAATTTTCCAAATTGTTTGATTTCTATGTTAAGTATATTTAATTTATTTGATTGGGATTAGGTTAATATTAGAAACATATTATCTTTCCTACTGATTCCTGATTCCTAATCTCCTAGGCCTTGCCATTTGTGATGCTTGATTTACTGGTCAAGGAAGAAGATTCTTTAAGGCATTTCACAAGCGAAGGATCAGTACAAATTGCTAATATATTATATTTGGGTTGTCTACATCAGAGAGGTAATTGAGGGTTGAAATTCCGTCAAGGGGTTTGAGGTTTGAACTAGTCTCAAAATGAGTCATTCCTCATGACCTCTCCTCATCTATTAATTTTTTTTCAGACGTTTAATTAAATACTCGTCAGAATTGCCTCTTCAAAGCCGCTAGGACTACGTAGAATTCATTCTCTCACGCGGTCATTGAGATGCTACGTATGATGAAGTATTTATTGTTTGCGGGGATATATACTTGTAGACTTCACAATGTAGCATTTCGGCAGTAGATTTCGACCAGTTTTTCTGTTAATAAATAAATTTTATTTTACTGTGTATTTATACTTACATGTATAAAATATTATATATTGTCTTGTTCTTTAATTAGTTTATTTCGTGTGTACCTTATTTAAATTTTGAGTTTATTCCTTAAAAAATAATAATGAAGAAATATTATTATTTATAAAATAGTGTTACATATATAAAGAAAGAGGTTGAAATAATCATATTTTAAAAATGAAAATGAAGTAATAATAAAAAATAAAAAATGTTTATAACAAGTAGTTATGTGGTGAGAATAAGAGTCATTTATGTGGTTAGACATTGTACAAAGTGTATAATTAAGATATCATAAATTAAATCGTAATTACGACGGTTTCAAAAAGAAAGCACACATACTACAAACTAGAAACTTTTGCATCTTCATCTAATAAAATGTGGAAAATTGGTGTCAACTAAAGGAGTTATTTTTAATGCTATTTAAAATGGGTACAATCTAATAATTTAGTTCTTATTATGGGATTTATGGATGATTTTGCAAAAATGTAGAGGGAAAGGTGCAATTTGAGTTGCTACATTTTAATAAATTTATCTAGTATAGACCTTATCACTCAATAAAAGTAGACATTTTCTTATTTTATTAATAGATAGGAGAAGAACTTAGACCTATATACTTCATTAAATTACACACACACACACACACACACACATATATATATATATACAGTTCATCTTATTATACTAGTCCAATCTTACAACTTGTGTTCTACTAATATGTACTCAACAAGATTCTTCTATATAAAGTTCTCAACTTCTAAATCCTTCTCCAAGATAGGTATAAAAATCTCAAAGAAATCTATGAAGGGTAACTACTAGTCTTAATTCAATTACACCTTTTATTTTGCGTCATATTTAAGGAGAACCAGCACTTTTGAAATGTATAGAAAGGCATAAGTCAAGGTTAAGAGCATGAATGAGGTTTTCACTATGATATCTAAAGAAATTAAATATAGGAGTTAGTAGAAATTTGACCAAAAAAAGATGTTATTAGGCTAAAATGAGATTGTACAAAAATAAAATATAAAGCTATCTAGAGAGTTTGAAAGACACCAATAAATATTAATAGCTAAAGGCCTTTAACAATAGCTAGGTATAGATTATAATGAAGCTTGTATTCCAATAGTGGGATTAGATATGAATTATTTTAGAATTGGAAGCATAAGTTGATTGGTTATTATATTTATTTAATATTAAATTAATTTTTTTGAATGGTTTATTGAATGAATTCAAACAAGAATCAAGATCTTGGTACAACAAAATGGATGAGTATTTTCATAAATATAACTGACTTCAATAGTGTGAAAGTGAAGTTAGGTTCTATGACTGATCTATATATTATTATGATTTATGAGTATTATTTGATTGTATTTGGATAATTCGATATATGCACTAGAAAAATTCTAAATAGAGGTGTTCAAAACTACCATGATAAATGAATTTCAATTGATAGATTTGGGTTTGATGGATCACTCCTTGAATTTGAAGTAAGATTGTTGAATGGAGTTAGATAATATGCAAATGACTTACTTGACAAGTTTGGAATGAAAAGTTGTAAACTACTGAAAATGTCCTTGAATATGAAAGTTAATCAATGATGATGATAATGAAAATATGGATTTGATACCATTTAGAAATTTAATAGGAAGTCACATGTATCTTATTATAGTAGATTTGTCATCATGTATGTTGTAAGTTTGGTGTCAATGTTTATGCAAAATCCAAGTGAGATTCAATTTTGTGTAGAAGGAATGCTTAGATGTGTTTTTAATCAAGGGTCAAATAAGTTTTGAAGCGACCCAAAATCATATATACAAAATATTTAATATCTAATTTTTAAATTTTTTAAATTTATTTCTAAATTTTTAATTTTTTAATATTTAATGTTTAAATATTCTAATCTACTTATAAAATAGTTTTAGGATAAAATTGAAATAAAATAATAACTTTAAAGTGAAAAGAATAATTTAAATTTAATTTCAGATAATTTAAAACTACTATTTTTAAAATGAGGATGATAATTATTTCATTCTATTTTCAACAAGATGAAGAGTGTGTGGTTGTGTTGAGTTATGTATTGTATTGTTTAGACTTGGTCAATTGTTTATGCTTTCTTTAGTAGTATTGCTGTTTTATCTAGTTTGCAAGTTCCATCTCTTGTGAAACTCATTCTAATTACCATGGGTTGTTTTGGTTTCATTGTGTTTTTCTTATTTTTCCTCTATAATGAATTTCAATGTCTCATTGAAATTTGACTTTTAACTTTAGTAAAAAATCATTATAAAATTTAATGAAATTAATTAATAGATAAAAAATGAAAATATTTAACTTTTTTGCATTTAATAAAAATAATTATATTGATTCATGAGATTTCTGAATGGGCTAAAAAATATTGGGTAGGAGTTAAAGATGTTTTTTTTATTGATACTAAAATCAAGTTTTTTTATTATTCTCTTTTCAAGTCCAAGGTCCATAGAGATTAGGTCCATAAGTTTAAAGGGGGGTTTTGTAAGGGTTCAGGTCTTTACACTCTGCCATGGATTCCAGACTTCAGGCCTGATCCTATGTTGTGTATTTTTTTTCCTTTTTGGATTTCATTTCCCTCTTTTTAGTCTTTCAAATTCATTCCCAAAAACTATATCTATTCTTACTAGATGGAGAACATGGGAACAAAAAATAGGATTTTTCCACTATGGATAAACATTCTCACATTCTAGGCCATTATAATATCCAATGTCAAGGCTTTGATAAACTACCTATGGAAGTTTGCAGTGATCAGGCCACTGATCCACTCCAGTGTGGCTTCTATAAGGCCCCAAATACACCTCATGAAATACCCAAAAGTTAGCATACATAAGAGGCATCCTAACAAAAGGATGATAATACTTTGATACAGATGGTAGAGACTCAAAATTGTCAGAAAATGTCTCCTCCATCACTATTAGAGTTGCAATTTGGGATCTACAAAGTTATCTCTTTTTTCTTCTTTTGGGTCAAGAAACAACTTGCAATCTGGAATTCCACTTTTTACCCAAAACATATTACTTTCCAATATCAAAGTATTAAGGTTCCGACTAAATCTGATAATGTATTTATTCCTATCCATGTTCCGCTCCTGTGCAATTTCAAATAGTTTATCCTTCTACTTCTGTATGTAATAAGAAATTATTTTCTCTATATACATTAAAAAGTATTCATAATCTTGACAATATTGTTCAAGAATTTATGTACCACAATTTCCCAATCAACATAATTTTGTCTCTGTCTCTGTGTATGCCCCCTAATAATAGGACAATATCTACAGAGGAGTTAGAGAGAATAGAAAATAATTTACTTACTTCTATTTCTTAGTAAATGTTTGATGAAATAGTAGAGGAGGAGTTATATGTATCTAATACACACCCAAAAAATTTATATGGGGCAAGGGAAAATATGAAGGATATGAATTTGGAAGAAAAGAGACAGTGTAAGGAAGTGCAAGAATTACATGATGAATTTGATGAGGTAGAGATAGGGTATAACCCAAACTTAGTGGCCTCACAAGAGGGATTAAATACCATACAAGACACTGCTATGAGGGTGGTAGAAGAGGAAAATTTTGATAATATTTCAGTAGAGATATTGGGTTTGGGAAAAGACCATCAAGAAAATCAAGAGCTGATTGTGGATATGGATTTAAATAAAGATGATAATATGCCCATACCTTTTGAAGTTCAAGAGAAGAAGGGTTTTGTTTTTTCCCAAACCTTATCAATCTCACAAACACTCTATTCTTGTAAGCCATAAATAAAAACACCTAAGCCAAGAGATGAAAGTATAAAACCACCAATATAAGAGAGGAAATAGAGGTGGGAACAAAATCCAAACTTGATGAGAAATTATCATCTACGAAGAGATTGATGAGGAGAACTAAGTGTTCTCCTTATCAGCAATGAAGATAATTTCATGGAATATCAAGGGCATCAATGTCTTTGACAAAATACATAGCATCAAGAAACAACTTGATTCTTCACAAGGTGACTTAATTATCCTACAAGAAACAAATTATCACTTGACACATACAAAAAAACATCACAAAAATGGACAAACTGAAAGTCAACACATGTGCAAGGTATAGGGGCTTATAGGGGTATAACTATTTTGTGAAATCCTAAAGCAGTAAAGGGACAAGTTATTAAGAAAGAGACTAATTGGAAATCATTCAGAGTGCATAATTTTGAGTTGTCACTCAACATCATAAATGTTTATGGGACAATCTCCATGCAAGATAATAAACGGACTTGGGTAGCCCTTTCCTCCGTTATGCAGTAGTATGCAGATCAAAAATTTGTTTTAGGACAAGATTTTAATGCAATAATTTCCTCATTTGGGAAGAAAGGTAGAATTTTCCCCCCTATCAAAGCTATGGAGGACTTTAGCTCTTTCATAAAAGATAATGATTTGATAGATATTATCCCACACAATGGAATTTTTACATGGACTAATAGAAGGACAGGTTTTATCCAAATTGGAGAAAGGCTTGACAGATTCCTCATTTCACAATGTTGGAAAATACATGATTATAAATTACGTGGTCTGATAATTTTCCCATACTTTTGGATGTTACTAAGTCAACAACACTGTCAGGACATAGGCATAGATGATCTTTAAAATTTGAAAGAATATGGTTTTGCCACCCTCAGTTTCATTTATTATTGAGACAATTGTGGGTCTCTTCCCTATCTCATAAGGGAACTAAAATGTTTCAGTTTATAAAAAATGCAGCATGTAAAGTCACAAATGAAAATATGGAATATACAAGTTTTCAAAAATATCTTCGCACAAAAGTAATTGGTGGAAAAGGAGTTTTCTGAATTAAATGAACATATTATTAGTCATGGTTTGGACATGCCCAGTTTTGAAAAAAAATAAAAAAATTACAAGAGGAATGGGAAGAGTTGTGTAAGAGGGAAGAGGAGTATTGGAGGCAGAAATCTTGTGAGTTATGGATTAAAGAGGGAGATTAAAATACCAAGTTTTTTCGTATGTGTTCTAAACAAAATCACGTAGCAAGTACAATTTTTTGCTATAATGAATCCATATATGATAATGTAATTTATGATGCACATGGTATACAAGATGAGGGTGTCAATTTTTTTATGAATCTCTTTGACGCTCCTCCTTCCCCTTCCCCACAAGAGGCACAAGAAAATGAGCTCCTAGATGCTATTCCTTCTTTAATTACCCCACATGACAATTAGGCACTTTTGGTCCCATTCACATTGGCAAAAATTCATAAGGTGGTATTTTCGTTTCCTCCAGACAAGGCTCCTAGTCCAGATGGGTTTACTGGGCTTTTCTTCCATAAATGTTGGGATGTAATTTGTTTTGAACTTCTTGCAGCAATGGAAGAGTCTAGGAAAAGTGCATCATCCCTTAAAAAATTTAATGCCACTAATATTTCTATCATTCCTCAGATCACAGAGCCCAAACCTTTCACAAATTTTAGGCCCATTCATTGCGTAATACTATCTATAAAATCTTCTCCAAGACTATTAATTGAGGCTACAACATCTCACTATAAAAGTTATCTCTTCGGAACAGAGTGGCATTGTGCTAGGAAGGGAGACATTGGAAGGGGCACTAGTAGCTAATGAAGTTATACATTCTATTGATATAAACTAATCATCATCATTTGTGATTAAATTGGACATGATGAAAGTGTATGATAAGATCGATTGGTCATTTCTTTTCAAAGTCCTCCATAGATTAGGGTTTGCTAAGAAATGGTGTAAATGGGTAAAATATTACATTTCAGGTGCTTTCTTTAAATTATTATTACTGGTTCCCCAGCTGGTTTTTTTGTAATTTCACAGGGGGTTAGGCAGGGCAACCCATTGTCTCCATTTTTATTTGTTATTATGGAAGAAGCATTCAGAGGGA
>MU228135.1:481835-498148 GCA_018584345.1 Thuja plicata | reverse complement strand
ATCTTCTCCTCTTGAGATGGATCTTGTCTCTTAATATTTCTATCCACATCAAATTTGTAAGGGACCCTAGCCCCATTATCAATTAGATTCTTTAGGATCTTATCCTGGTTTTGCTTCACTTACTTCTCCACATACTATTGAAAAAGTGGTTCTTGTTGCATGTGCATAAAATCTTGGGAGGTGCGGTCGAAACTCATGCTACTACCTCCATATTGTGAACCATAATGAGCACGCTGTAAAGATGGCTTTGAGCTCCTAGGAGGAATTTTTCTCCTATGATGATGATGTCTAGAAACCCTTCTTCCTCTAGAACTAGGAGATCGTGATGGTGATATTGAATGTCTCCTACTTCATGGAGTCCTAGGAGGAGTAGATGGAGGGGAACCGTTTCCACCACTAATATGCATATGATTGAATGGACCATGAAGTTGTCGAGCCAAGAGCCTAGCTTGCTCCTCTTGAAGGGCTTTCCTTTCTATTTCGATTAAAGCTTGTTTCTCCAACTCTAGACATTTAATTTGTTCTTGCTTATGAATTTGTTCATCTTGGAATACCTTCTTTTCATGCTCAATCCTCTTGAGTCTGTCACTCATGTAGTTGGTAGATGTTTTAAGAGGTGAGCTTGGTCTTGAATGTTGAAACAAGTCATTGGTATAAGTTGCATTGATGTGAGCATCATGAAGTTCATCTCCTTGTTTCTCATGTTGTGATAACTCATCATCATAAACATGTCTCTTACCTTTCTCTCTCTCAGCCATTTGATGTGCATCCAAATATCTTGTTGAAATAAGGGGTGAGGTTGGTCTACTGTTATGAGAAGAACCACTAAATTAAATAGCATGTCTAGTCCTTGCAAAAAAATCATCATAACGTTTATCCATGGCTTCCCTATCTCTCTGTGTCATTGTGTAACTCATATCCATAGAAGAGTAAGAAGATGCAAATCTAGATCTATTTTTAGAGCGCCAATTGGAAATGTGATCTATGAAATAAAGAAACACTCAAGCTAGACACATGAGATGTTCATTTTAATTTAAAAATCCAAATGTTATAGAGATCAACAAAATACCTCAAATCCAATGCAATGTGAATCATTTGTTGTTTATCCACGCAAGTCCAACTCAGAAACAACAATAAAAAATCACAAATCACAAACCACTAGAAACAGTAAACATTAGTGGTTAGCAAGAGAAACTGAGATCTAAAAAATATAGCAATGTAAAAAAAATAGATCTCTGGTACGGAATTTTGTGCGAGAAAACACACAGGCCCATGCGAGAAAATGCTCTATCGCGCGAGGAAACACACAGGCCCACGTGACAAAAATCATAGTAAATAGAAAAATATAGAAATGATAGCAAACCAGTCAGATCCAGCTTGATGCCAGATCTCACGTGAAGATTCACGCCGTGTCGTGCGAAGAAGTTTCGTGTACTGCGTGAAGAAACTCAGAAACCTGCACAATCTCGCGCTGGAACCTGCAAAATCTCGCACGAGAAAACTCTGCAGACAAAAATAACAAGTACGAAAAAGACATAAATTTTGGATCCGAGAATAAATTGATGAAGAATAGCTAAAGAGACAAAAAATGAATCTTCTGCCCCATGGTGGGCGCCAAAAATGTGTGATAAAAATGTTGACACACTTCTATGAATCATTTCATCCAAGGTTGCTCAAGAATGAGGCCTCAAATATCATCTCATAGCTCTTTAATCATGGAGTGCAAAGGTTTGAAATGGAGGCCCTCAGATTGACCTAGTTAGTTCCCATGCAAGTACACCATGAAATGAGAGATTCAATGCATGAAAATGAGAGCTACTCTATATGATAACAATGCATGATTAATCTATGAAAGGAAATACAAATGCAATTTTGATCTACGAAAATAAACATGAATCTAATATACATGAGTAGCCATGAATGCAAGAAGAAGAAGACAAGAAGAGAGAAGTTGCAATATCCAAGCTTGAGTGCTCAAATCCTCTTCCAAAATTTGTTCTCCAAACCTGCAGCATAACAATACTATGAAAAGGATATATCTTGAATGAGGAGAGGTCTCCTTTTAAAGAGAAATGGATGGTTAAGATTAAGAGGCAAAAATCAAAGGCTATGATTAAGAGGCAAAAATCCCACCACTTAGGAAGATGTGAAGAAAAAGGGATTTTTATTTAATTTAATTTAATTTTCTGCCTTTTTCAACAAAGAAAGTGCTTTAAGTGGGGATTTTTATTTATTTAGTTAAAAGAGGAGTTTTCTTTCAATTAAATAAATTAGAAGAACTTTATTTAATTAAATGGGGAAAATTGAATTTAATTAAATAAGAGGAATTTTATTTAAGTAAAAGGGAGAAATTTACTTTAATTAAATGAGATAAATTTTATTCAATTAAAAGGGAGATTAAATATTTTAATTGAATAAGATAAATTTTATTTAATTAAAAAAGAAAATTAAATCTTTTAATTAGATAAAAATGATCAAACCTTAGGAAATATTGAAATAATTTAATTAATTACAATTTGATCAAGGAAATTGATTTAAATTGAAAATGTTCCAAACCATTGATTTAGAAATTTGATAAATTGATAAATTGATAAATTGATAAATGGGGCCCAAATTCTAGGCGGCCATTTTAGGGTGCATACAATAAGTAACTAAACAACCAAAGAACATGACTAGCCAATGCATAGTGAAGTTTACCATCATAAAAGATCTGGGCTAATCAAATGCACACCTCAATCTCCTATATCTAACATATATGTATCCAACTGCACTTACAATCCACATACAAAACCAAGTTTATTTTCCAAGTTTAAAGTAGTAAACTACAATGAACATGTATTGAATGTAACCATAATCAACATGGAAAACCTTACAGTGAGTTCCACTTACCTACTGAAGTGTGCCTAAAGGGTCATCTCTTTGCTTGAGGGTATTCAATATTGCTTCATGATCAGCAATACTAATAGTCCAAAGTTCCTTTGTCTTTGGTTTTCCTTGATGTTTCAGCAACTTAACATTGGCTATTATAACAAGGTGTGAATACATGAGAATGGTTTTGTGCTTCTCGTAGTCTTCAAACGTGGGAATACCATTATTTCTAATCATGTATGTGCACAACCATGTTCCCACAACAATATGTGATCATGTTAGATATGTGAACATATCATCATCTATCATCGGTTGTGCAAGTTTCTGCTTTCCTTGTACACAATGTGCTAACCAGTAATCTGATCTCTCATCATTCCCCTGTGGTGCAACCAATGCAAAAACATGTCCTGGCTGTAGAAGATCTAAAATATGGTCGTAGTCAAGTGAATAGTCCATGTCATCATTTATTATAGAGAGTGTGATAGATAAAGGAGTTAGATAATGTGGAACCCATGTATTGACCCACTCACTTGACTCACATTGATCCCAATCACATTGAAGACACCTTGGACAAAAACAAGCCAACTCTCGTGTCCAAATGGTCCATGTACTACCATCTGAGCTTCAAAATGAATACATTTTTGAAGAATCTTTCACGGTTTGACAATCCAACCTATCTCTAATTGTGCCCAGCTCAACCAACAAAAATAATCTCTGCACCACTGAATCAAGAGTCCCCCCTGTGACAATGCTGAAGTACACCAATCAATAATAGAACGAGCATCAAGGTGTTCTGCACCTAAAATCCTCAATTGCTCCTTAACTAGAGCTCTTTTTACACATGCACCTACTCCATCATGCTCCCCTTTTCCATGACCAACCTCAAAATAACTCTAAATATGAGGTACACCTCTCTCTACATGCATTCTACATAACCAACAAAACATATGAGCATTTTTGAAATGACCTGTGCAATTATCTGACCAAATGAGATGTCTATCTATAGAAATATCATTTTCCCGCACCCACTCAAAATAGTTCTCAAATAAATGTTGGACATACTCGTGAGAGTGAGATCTATCATCGCTCATATAAAAATGGAATTCTTAGATTATCTTTCGGTCATCTTCTGTACTATTAGGGGAATGTCTATATGTTATGTGCACAAAAATAGCAACTTGAATAGAATTGTAATATTGAGCTTGCAACTCATTTTGGGGCTGCAATGTATAGTTCTCTGCAAATTCAACGACCGATATAATAGTGCCAATCAGGAAAGTGTCCTTACAAATCCTGAATTGTTGATCCAACCACTGAGACTTGTGACTATGCCTTGCATACTTGTAAAAAAGATTCTTCCTGAAATCTGAAATAAAATCATCTGCATTGCATTCTTTTGTAACCAACTCACATCTAGAGCCTTCACCTCCACTTTTCAATGTATATTTAACGGTTTCATATACATTTTTTTGGATAATTGTCTTTCCAAAATGATGTTCGCAGCCCTCATGAAAACATGAAACAAACTTCACTAGCCCATCACACTCTGAGCACTTGTCATTTAAGCAATCTTGTCTATAATAGAAACATCCATCATCTCTAGGACATAAAAAAATGATCTAGCAAGTCTCTTGATCATTTTGGAAGAGCACTTGCACCACACTCCTCCAACATTTCACTAGTATGCAAAGTAAAATGAATGGATTGTAACAATTCATGATGCATTGAAAACTCCACGTGATATTTGCAACAACAGGTATTTCAAATCTTAAGAGGAACACAAAAAAAAGGCTTCAATTATTTAAAATCTCTTTGTGATATTTGCAATGTTGGATGTGTCTCACAAATTTTTTTGAACAACATTGTTTGACTCACCTCCAAATAATGTTTTGGATGCGGGGTGCGGTCTGGAATGCCAATTCTCAACTTCAAGACATCCTTCACATTTGGTGATACTCTTGAGTTAGATTGCCAAAATAGTTGAATTTGATCCTTTACATCATCGATAAGCTTCTTATCACAATGTGGAAGTCTCCCACCAGAATTCCATGTATAATTTTAAAGAGGATCATCAAGTGTTTCTCTTCTTGCAAGTGATCTATCCAAAGTTTTATGATTTAGGTTCAAGTCAACACAAGTTTGTCTCATCAAATGAGCCTTTCTCAAATGATAAATTACTAAGGAGGTTGTAATAACCCTCCTAGTGGCTCTCTTGTGTTTTTCCTTGGTAGTCTTCCTAATGGAATTGAGAGCACTACAAATATTTCTCACAATAATAGCATTCCTCTCCTTTTTCTTGTTCACACAAATCTTTAATTTGGCTAGAATAGGTCTCATCTTTTACATCTTTAACAACTGCATAAACAATTGACATTTCTCAACCAATGTCTTGTGGCTAAAAAATTGATCAAAAAGTTTTGAAACCCACAACCGAACGGTTCTTTCTGATCGCTTGCCATCAAAATTACTCTATATGTTCTCATGAATTTCAAGTAAACATTTTGTTGTTCTTGAAGGTCTCAAATTTGAAGTTTGTATTTCTTCCTCACAGGGGACTTCATTTCTCATATAATTTGGAGATGTGTAATGCTGATTTGGTTCTTGTGCACCATTATCATTGTCAATTCCTTCATATTTGAATAGTGGATTGTCATTGTCAATTTCCACACTTCCATTTTCCACATCTACATGTTCATTTTCAAAACCTACATTTTCATCTTCAATCCCTACATTCTCATTTTCAATATTATTGTCATAAATAATTTCAAATTCATGTTCTTCTTCACTTGAAGCCGCATTTAAGGGTGGGCCTATGCCAGACACTTCATTAAAATTTAGCATACCTTGTCTCTTATTCTGATGGGCAACCCTATCCATTTCTCTATACACTTCAATCTCTTCATTTGCGAGCTTCCTCTTCCGTTTATTCTTTCGACGACAACTACTCCCCATGGTGAGACCAAAAAGGTGATGTACCCTTTGATAATATATAGATTCCAACAAAAATGTTCAAAAAAGTGTTTTTTTGTCCTTCACAATTGATATCCCGTGAATTTCTCTACAAAAAACGTGCTTCTCAGACAAGGACCCAGAGAAATCTTTTTTATCTTTTTCTTGAAATTTTCATACTACTGCATTGAAATATAAAATATTGAACAATTAGATTAATTTTTTTTTAGAAAAGGGCTAGTATTTTAGAAACTACATTCGATTTCCTACAGATTATGTTCTTACAACTTTTTCACATAAGGTTGATAAGATGTTCAGCTTTTTACGTCAAGTTGACTAAACCTGATTTTCTGAATTTTCATTGCCACTTAAGGCCATAGCTTCGTATACCATGATCCTGCACATAGCCTTTTGGTTGTAACAAGTTTGGACACATGAAGAGAGATTATAGAGGTAATGCCCCTTTCAAACCTTTTTCTAGTTATTGTTTTAATTGTCATGCATATGGGAACAATAAAGTAGAATGTGGGAAACCCGATCAATCCAGATATAGACAAGACAACATCAGAGGAGAATCAACAGTGAAACCCATATGTTACAAATGTAAAAACCTTGGGCACATTGCAAGGTATTTTAAGTTGTAAGTAAATCAGAATAGACCTCCTATTTTATACTAATGCAACAATCTAGAGCATATAGCAAATTTTTTCAGGTACAATGGAGTAGACTACAAGAGAGTACCACCTCTTATGAATACAAAGAGGAATGACAATGATACTGGTAAGTGTCTTGCAGAATACAAAAATGCATTTGATGATTGTTTCAAGAAAGGGGAAGATAAAAATAGTGGAAACGTATGGAAAGTCAAAGAGTCAAATGAGATAGTGGTTCAGGGAGAGACAGTAGATGCTACTAAATCTTTGCCTGATGCTAACACTACTACATCAACCTAAATGGCTGATCATGGCCTTAGGGGGAGCATTGGATGAAGACATATCTAGCCCCTAATTTTGAGCAGTAAGCTCAAGCGAGATTGGTTATGATATACACAAACAATATGAAACTCCTATTTGTGATCACTACATTAGACAATGCATATTTGGTGTTCGCAAGATTTGTGATTGACTGGACAATGTATGAAGTAAGTTCAAAAGTTTTAATTATGCAAATTGAACATGTTCTAGCATCTAAAATTGATACATTTGAGGAGAGATGGGGCACATATGAAGAGAAATCAGCTAAAGTCAAAGAAGAACATACTAGAGGGTTAAGCAAGAGAAGAGTGGAGAATATAATTGATGACTGTGCAGCTAAGGCAGGCATAAATAAAGAAGAGATGAGAGAAGTAAGGAAGAAGATAGCAGAGAGATCTTTTAGGTTGGCAAGCACTGCTACTGTAGCCCTTCCACCTCCAGAGATTGAACAAATAGTTTGTACTATTTCTACTGTAATTGATGTGACTACACCCTCACCACCATAGAAGACATCGCAAGAAGAGATAGAAAAGATTGTTCCTCAGAGAAACACTAGGTCCACTAAATTGGACTCACCTCCTAAGAAGCAGAGGACTGAAGCAGAAGAAAAGAAAGTTGAAAAAGAGACCACAAGTGACAGACATGTATGGAAGCCTGATATAAAGATGCTAGAGAAAAGAGCTAATGAGCAAGGAAAGCTTGTTTCAGTGAACAAATACTATGACAGGTATGAGGAATCTGACAAACTAGTGATTGAGTACATAGTAGTAAATCATTTACTTTTTCTCAAGAAGAATTTATTAGAGATAGAGGGTAGTATACCCGAGGAATTGTATGGAAAATTTGAGATTAGAAAACAACTTGCACATGTTGAAGATGAGGCAATTAGAAATAAAGCTATTGAGGATATTTTTCCAATATTTTCTATACGAGAGAGAGAGAGAGAGAGAGAGAGAGAGAGAGAGAGAGAGAGAGAGAGAGAGAGAGAGAGAGAGTNTATAAGAGAGAGAGAGAGAGAGAGAGAGAGAGAGAGAGAGAGAGAGAGAGAGAGAGAGAGAGAGAGAGTTTAATGACCTCAAACCTTTGTTGAGGACTAAAGACAGATTAGTAAAAACTATGGGGAGAAAGTATGAGGAAGTCTGAGAGGAGACTCAAACGGAATTATATCAGATACTTATGAGTAATATTCATGTGAATACTCCACCTCCTAAATCTACTATGCCTACACCTATAGGAATTGGAGAGAGCTCTAAGGAAGTTGAAGCAAATGTTGAGAACAACAAAGTTAGTACTAACACACAACCAGATTTCTATGTTTCTGGTGTTCTGGTGACCCTTAAAAATTCACATGATGATCTAAAGATCCATTTGAAGGAAATACTAATAATACAGTGGAAGATGAAGTAGAACAGAAAGAGGGAGAGCAGAAAGAAGAATCAGAACATAAAAAATGAGACAACCACATCAAAAGAAGAAGCAAGAGTTGATGTAAAACCTAAAATTGACACATCTGCTATTCTATTGTTGGCAAGTAAGGAAAAGTTTGTAAGCACATATGTTGATAGTATGGATGAGGATGAGATGATGAGACTATCCTTCATCGCATTCACAAAGGCAAAAGAGAGACCTGAGCAAAAAGGAGACAAAAAGACTAAGGTAATTGCTAGAGAAATTGATATTGTGAATAAACTGCTTCCAGTCCCTATTGTTTTTCAAAGTAAAGATGATGCAAATAATCTAAAAATGGCACTAGATGATTTTTATGGTCACTATGATTCCTTAGTAAAGATCACTGAAGATAAGGCATAGATAAGTTATCTAGAGAAGAAGTTGAAGGAAGTATGTCAGTCTATTTCATGGGACTTGGGCATTCTAAGATCAGCTACATCAAAGGCCAAAAATTGTGTCACACATGGAAGGATGTTATACATCTATTGTATGAACCCTACCAGACACATACATAATATAAAAGATATTATTGCAAAGGACAAGGCTAATCTGAACAACATGATGGATAGTTGTGAGACCTCCTCAAAATTTGTAATAGAGATGGATACAGAGGTAACACAAATTTTGGGTAAATTGAATGTATTGGATATAAAGAAAGGGAGACTAATGACAAGATTTGGTTTTCTGAAGAGTCTAATCACTCCTAGGATATCAATTTTTGAAGTACATCTATCTGATATGGAGAAGACTGCAGATTCACTGACAAAATCTATGCCCACATAGTTAAAAGCAACAGAGACTTAATCCTATGCATTGAATTGACTAATAAATGTTAGTCAGTTGTTGATAGAGTCATGGAATGTAGAAGTCAAGATCTTGGAAGATTCCTTTCAATATATTCTAAAGCTGGTGAGAAAGCACTAATTTCTACATTTTTGTAAATTTTGGATGTTCACCTTGTTAGCTCTTTTTCTTGCAGAATTGATTATAATGACAATAAATGCCAGACTCTCTTTTACCCAATTCATATTCTCACAAGGAAAAGGGATAATTAACAAGGATAGAAAATACTTCTACACTTTGGGTTCCACACACCCAAGCGGGTACACCTTTAACAGAGCATCAGCTTTTAGCAATTTTAATCAGTGGATTAAGGATAGGATATCCTTCTCCTTTTTATGCCATTTAGGCCTAGGAAGGCTAACCTATTGATTCACTCTCCAAGGAATCACAAATATGAATTGTACTAAGTATAATTAACTAGACATGTATTTGTAATAATATAAGTATAATGATTGATTTAATTTGAATTTGATGATAACAACCACTTATCAACATTTATGACCAGTGCCTAATCATGGGTGATAGAGTCAAAATAGAGCATACATATACTGAAAATAATCAATGGAAATACAAGTAAACCCCAGATAGAATGCCTTACAGACTATCCTCTCATCCTTACACCCATGTATCAAATTCATGCATAAACCCTAATCCTCTGCAATCATCTACAAGATTTAAAACTTTCCTTGAAAGCAACTCATAGACAAGAACATGACTACCTTATAACCAGTATATTCAAAATGCCTTACAAACTGAACATACAAGAATTAGTAGTAAATGCAAGAAGACATCATAGATATCAAAATGGAGATTCCATTGTATTTTCTTTTTAATATAGATTTGAATACCAGTACATTCATAAAGACTCAAAACCAATAGTCAGACACCATTTAGTAATCTACCTTGTAGTCTTATTTTTTACCATCCTTCTTACAATATTACAAATTGACACTTAAAGGCAGCCACAGTCATCTTGGAATCCTTTTGGAAAATAAGGATGCAACAAGCTACGGATGACTAGACTAGATGACAAAAATACAGTTTCAAGAAGAGACAAAACTTCTGGCTGATGAGATAACAAACATTTGCTACGAGCCATGTAATCATTTGTCTTGTGGCCACCTGAATGCTTGAAGTTTCTCCAAAGTAGTTGGGTTTTTTCCATCTGGATTTTTTTCTCTTGTTGGTGTAGAGGCCTTCAGATTTGATCTGCTTCATTATCTTAACCTCCTTGATAATAGTTGTCCCCTTCATATTTGTTATTTCATGCTATAGAGGTGACTATAACATATCTGCTGACCCAAGCAGTGTACACCTCATCACTTGGCCACTCGAGGTTGAAAACCTCATCTTTGTAGTTGTTGAACTCCTCCCAGTCACTGTTAGCCTTCTCTACTTCTACTTCGCAAGATTCAAAAAATGCCTTGGATTTGCTCAAAATATCAATGGTTAATACAAACCAGCCAGTGTTTGCCAGTGCAACAATACTCTTTGTCCTGTTAGTCAGTGTCTTGTTTAACTACCTCAGCCATAGGGCTTCATTCTTTATGCTCCCATCCTTTTTGAACATGTTAGGATACATATCATACCTATCCTTGGAAAACTCTCCTCTTAGGGTTATGATTTTCTTCATAACAATGTTCCTTTTTGTGTCTAAATTGATCATCAATTTGAGACACTTGTGAGTTCTTGTTAGGACAAAATCAATATTATTTTTTTCTTTCAAGAGGGAGTAGAAATATTTGATATGGGATGCCTTCCCTTTCCACTTATTTACTATCAGCTCCCATTGCTTCTTTTCATCTTCATGCCAGCTGGTGATGCTTGTGATCTTTTTTCCTAGTGAGTAGAGGTTAGCAAGGTTAATTTCACTGGCACATCTTTTGAGATTTGAAAATATTTGATCTGTGTGCTTTTTCTTCACCAATTCTTTAGCTTCTTTGTAGGCTTGGGAATCTTCTAAGTCCCTCTTACCCTCTTCTTGTAATCTTGTCCTTTCATTGATTAACCTGTTCTTCTCAGCTTCTAATTCTTCTCTCTTGGCATCAATAGCTTCCTGAGTAGTAGGAATTAGAGGTGCAAGGGATGGCAGATATGTTATAAATGGGCTTGAGGAGGAAGGCTGATATGGGTCCTGAGCAATTAGCCTTTGGGGCACCACTTTAATCTTCTACTTACCTTCTAACTCTGCTATTTTGTTATCCTTCATCAAGGATTTGACTTTCTCTTCATTATAAGCCTTGAGTACAAGCTCATATTTCTCATTTAGACTAATATAGGCCTCCTTTTCTTTCTTTGATACTTTCATGCTTAAGTTGCCTACTTGTACAACAAGGTTAGCCGCTTCAGTTCCTGAGGTGTCAACAACCCTCTTCACAATTAGACTGCCTATGTCTTTAGTCTCATCATCCTCTCTTATTCTTCTCTTGTCTTTTTTCTTCAGTGACCAAATGGCCAAAGCTGCATGATCCTCACTAAACTAGTCACCAATTGATGTCCCAGCAGGGCTTATGGGTTTAGCTTGTTTCCTTAGAGCATCAGAAACTACTGCATCAGATAAATCCCATTGTGGCAATATGAGAACTCCTAGCCCTTTGATCATTTGTCTACCCTCTTCAAGAGTAATTTTATCAAATTTTGATATCAATTCTTTCTTGACTGCTTTCTCTATGTCCTCCTTGGTAGAATTGGCTTGAACTTCTATCATTTTCTAGCACTTATCATTGTATTCACCAATATGGCATCTCCATAGGAACTGAATAAAAGCCCTAGTTTTTATGAAATTGTCATCAGACAAGAATTCATCACTAGCTTGTTTGGTCATAGGATCTAATTCCTTGCCAGCAAATTCTACCACTGTGAGGTCAAATGATGTATGTTTAGGCTCTTCTGGCATCCCTTCTAGTAGTTCTTGAGTGGTAACAACTACTTCACCAACATTTCTCATCTTGAGCAATTGCTCAACAATAGTCTAGTCACCATATTGCATAGGGGATTGGGAAGGAGAATACAATTCACCTCCTTGTTCTTTTGTCTCCACCTTTTGCCTCTTCGGAGAAGATACTTCTTGAACATCAGTATCCATTGGCCTCTTTTGCTTATGTTGAATGGGCTTATCAACTCTGGGAGCAACAGTGGTATATCCTCTTCTTTTGTATGCTACATAGTTCCCAGGTGGAACTATTCTGCTTTGTGGGAATCTATTCAAAATAGCAAGAGGCTTTTCTGGATAACTATCAACTGCTCTCTGTCTCTTCTCATTTAGGGATTGCATTATTCCCTCAAAAAGATTCATTAGTGAATCAATTTTATAAGACCATGGGAAAAAATCCTTTAGAGGATCATAGGTCTTGTCAAAATTCTGGACAAAGTCCAAGGATTTCTTATATGCCATCTATTTTTCCTTCCTAACTTCTTGAACCTCTAGGTCAAAAATGTTCCTCATAATATCCTTTGGATAGTAGAATTGATGCTTTAGCATTATACAATTTGTCCTCTTCGTAAACATGCCCATGATAAAATCTTCATTATCTGCACACCTGGATATGGAAGTGGATAAATGATAGGGCTCAAAGTATTTGTCAAATTGTGTCCACCCCACTTTTGTTATGATAAAGTGATGGGCTCTAGTGAGGGTAGGAAAGATATTTCCCTTCATCTTTCCGGTCAAGGCTTCGTCCTGCAGCCCACCTAATTGTTTTATAATTTATGCTATCCCAATCTTGAGTGGGACTCTGTAGGGTAACACATAACGAGTACCTCTCAAACCATAAACCGTAATCACTGTGGCAAAAGGGTACAAGATTAAATCTGCCCAGTTGTGAGAAATTTTCAACTCAGGGGCATACTCCATAGGTCTTAAAAGCATCATTATTTCATTGTGAATTCTAGCATCTTGGTTGCTTAGCAATGACTTAAGTCTGGTTGCAAAAACTTTGTCAAAATACACATAGCTAGCATTCTTTCTGTCCTAGGACAAATCTGCACTCCACATCTGAACATGAAACTCTCTAGAATCTTGGAATTTTTCCAATTCCATTTCTTCTTCAAAGAAGTCAGCACTATTGACTAAGAACATATGCATCATGAAGGAATACCAACCCATTGGTTTATGTATATTGCCATCTTGGATCCCTGACAAACCATCATGCATTTCCTGAGCAATATAAGATGCATAATCAAAAACCACTGACAAGTGGGGATGCAAAATATGAACAACCATCAACATTATATGGACAGGCATTGCCCCCTCTTCATTTATCCCCAAAACATTGCACAAGGCACTGTACATTTTTTTGGCTGTGCCATTGAAAAGATCCAATTTAAAGGGTTCTGGGGTTCTAGGCCCTATCACTACCAAGTCTCCTATTTTGTTGGCATATCCCTTCACTACTTCACCCCTGTAATAGTCTCTTTGGTTATTGTATATTTCTTTAAAATACTCTATATCAATATAATCCATATTCTGGGAAGTGTCAGTCAACTTGAAAATCCTTCTGATTTGATCTGCTGATACAGTCAATATTATATCTCCCCGGGTATCCCTAACAACCCTAGTCAGCTTATCATAAGTGTTCACGATCAAGATGAGTAAATCAGTATCCATGAACACACTAGGGGCTATCAGTTTTCCCACATCTAATTCCCAAATATTACAATCTGGCGTAGAGGCGTTTCTTTGACTTTAGGCCGTTCTGAACAGAGTAAGGCCATCAAAACTAGTAGTAGCATCATTTTCCCACCTACCTAAATCATATAACCCTTCCCCAATTTTGAAGCGGGGATGTTGTGGAACTACCTTTTTAGCTTGTGTGGCATCCCCTGAGGACAATGGTAACTGCTGCAACAAATCTTCCCTAACGTTTCATTTTTGGTAATCGACCTGTCCTGAAATTTCAACTCTGGGGGCCATTCTAAGGGTTTTCTATCAAAACTGGAACCAAATTCTGAAATAAGAGCTCTAAAAATTTCTCTAAACTGCAAATTCCACCTCAATTTTGAATGCAAGTGATCAATAAGCTTACACGTTCTGCACAGAAGCCGCGTGGAGCTGGTTTTCTTCGCAATTCCTTCTCTGCTCAAATAACTTTGGTGAATTATTGAGGTTACAGTTGGCTTAATCAATTTCATGGCCTCAATCAAATCAGTCCTTCAAATTGAATTTGACTAGAGGTGTCGCACATTCTGCAATTAATCCACAGCTTCAATTTGGCAGCTTAACTGCTCTCTGAAACTTGTTCTATCAATTTTAAATTTGAGCCATCGAATTTGGACATCACTTTTCGCATCTAACGGCTATCTTATTTTCTCAGAAATCACTGTTGACTAAGGACATGTGTCACTTCCGCTTATTCGCTTATACGTTAGATGTTGAGCATCTTTGAGATAAGTGGATAAGTGAGCCGTTAGATATGAAGCAACTAAACTAAACTTTAAACCTTCGCCAGGTTTGAGTGCCTGGGCCCACCAACTGCCAGATCTCATCACTGCTTATTCGATTATATGTTAGATGTCGAGCATCTTGGATATAAGCGAATAAGCAAGCCGTCAGATCTTTCCAAACTTGTGCACCATTTATCAGAATGCCTTGACAATATTCTTGGCCCCACCAAGGAAACGCGTCGCCTCCGCTTATTCGCTTATACATTAGATGTCGAGCATCTTAGAAATAAGTGAATAAGCGCGCCGTCCAATATTTTCTGAGTTGCTCACCTTTTAATAGAGGAATTTCTTAACATGCTCGGCCCCACCAAGGACACGCATCGCCTCCGCTTATTTTCTTATACATTAGATGTCGAGCATCTCATAAATAAGCGAATAAGCGTGCCATCTGATCTTTTCTGAGTTGCATGATACATAAGGGGATGATGTAAAAGGGACTTTTCACAGCGAGACTTAGGAAATATTAAAACTGTTAGGAATCATAGACTTTTATAAAAATAAACCCAATTAACATGGACACATGACTTAATACAACTTAATTGACCAAAAAAGTAACATGGAAATAGAACCGGCCGAGGCATTTAGGGTTTTTTAGTCATTTTCCACAAAATTTCAACTAGGTTAAGGGTTTGAGCATACTCTGCAGAGGCATTAAAACAATTTGAATACCAATTTCAAAGCCCTTGATAGTACTAATGACAGGAGACCCAATGAAAATTACAAGGCACTTTTTGGACAAGAAATAGCACCAACAGTGGCTCTCTCTGAGGATGTTTAAACGCTAGGTTATAACAAGAACCATAGATCTCTAGGGAAGCAGACCACAAAACATACCAACCTAAAACTGGAAACAAACACACAATAGAAGGGAAACACACCTATACATATATTACTGACTACTGTGCATGGAAAGTAGAAGTTAAATAAAGAAATTTTTCAAGAATTGTCCATACACTGGCAATTCCTGTTCTTCATCATCCAAATTCTTGAGGAAGTAAGAATATTTCCCAAAAATCCTAGATATAACATAGGCCCAATCCACAATGATTCAAATTTCTTATGCTTTCCCTTCTCCTCAGCCCTAATATTCCACTGTAATACAAAATCTCCAGGTAGAAACTTTCTCACATCTGCTCTTCTATCAAAAAGGTATTTCATTTTTTGTTGCAATTTGATATTTTCTCTCTGGCTTTCTCTCCTTATTTCATCCAATTCTACCAACTGAATCATCCTTTCTTCCATGGGTTCAGAGATTTCCATTCCTTCATCTTGGAGAAACTTATAAATTGGGACAAAATTATTGACAGGCATTCTTGACTGAATACCATAAACCAATTCAAAAGGAGATTTTCCAGTGGCTTTCTTGACAGTAATCCTATCAGCCCATAGGGAAAGTTTCAATTTAACATTCCAAGCTCTCTTATTTCCCTCAAAGGTCTTTTTCAAAATTTGTAAAATGCTTTTATTGCTGGATTCCGCTTGACCACTAGCTTGAGGGTGGTATGGGGATGAATAGGACATAATAATTACCATATCAGAGCAAAATTCAGTGAATTCTTCAGACCTAAAGCACGTGGCATTGTCCATGATTAGTTTAAGGGGAACACCAAATCTAGTAATTATATTATCCATCAAAAAATCAGTCACCACAGTACTTGTTGCCTTTTTGGTTGGGATTTCTTCTACCCACTTTGTGAAATAATCAGTTGCTAGCAGAATCCAGCCATGGCCTCCACTTGATTTTTCATTAAATTCTCCTATAAAATCCATTCCCCACATAGCAAAGGG
>MU228135.1:412265-424731 GCA_018584345.1 Thuja plicata | reverse complement strand
AGACACTGGAGCTCGTGAGCTCATGCTCAGTTTATGAGACATTTTAACATGGTGAATCAAACCACTATTTGGTTCTCTCACACCATGTACACCATATGTATTTTATATTAACATGAATATTTTAATAGATTTAATTATTTTAAATATATTTAAGTACATTTTAATTATATAAAAATATTCCTTGATTTCATTTATTTTTTTAGATAACTTATTCAAAATCATCTATATTTTATATTAGCATGAAATATTATAATAGATTTGACAGTTTTAAATATAATTAGGTACATTTTCATTTTTTTATCTAGTGTGTGAATGGGGAAGTGAGGAGATGTAGAGGAGATGGATGAATAACGAGTTTGGAGGTTTTTCGTAGGGTAGGAAGCAAAATCTAGGGAGGCAGCAAGTTTCCTTCACTGCTAACAATTCTGACAAGGAAGATGGAGGGTGTTATTTGCAAGAGAGCAAAGAAAAGGTGGTGGAGATTTCTCTACCGAAAGAGGTTGAAGAAGATAGAGATATTTGGGAAAAGATAGATGTTATTGGGCGGTTCATAGGAGAGAGGATTTCTAGAGAACAAACCAGAGACTGGGTTTGGAAGCATTGGAACAGGGAAGCCGTTATCAAATTCATTCCTAAAAATTTCTTCATTGTCATCTTCAAAGATGAGGAGGTTAGGGAGGGGATTTTGAAGAAAAAAAATTGGTTTTTTGGTCTTCGGCCTCTTTATTTACAGCCTTGGCAGGCCAATTTCAATCCTGTTCCATTGGGCTTTTATCAAACACCCATATGGATCAGGATGTATAACTTGCCATTGGAATTCTGGGGAGATTTGAGTCTAGATTGCATTGGGAGATATCTGGGATCTCTCCTAGAAATTGATGAATCAATCATAGAGTAGGATTCTTATTTATATGCCAGAATCAAACTTGCAGCAGTGAAGGAAGTTCCAGAATACATTTTTCTAAAAGTAGGCGATATGATTTGGAAGCAACATATTGAAGTGGAGGCACCTGCTTTGGAGTGTATGAAATTTGGTTTTCAGAACCATAGATCTTCAGAGTGTAGGGTCTTTGTCAAACCTACTTGATTTTGGAGGAAAAGAGCAGCACCAAAGAAAACAGTTTATGTAACTACTTCTCAGCCGCAGGTCCAAATGAGCAAGGTCTCTCCATTGTACTCCTTGTCTTAGGAGAAGGAGGAAGGGGAATGCTCTTCCGTCCAACGTGGGCTAGCCATTGATTAAAACCCTGTAAAGGCTCCTTCATTACCCCATTTGTCTCAGTCAGACTCTGAAATTGAATACGACAGGGAGTCTTTTGAGGAATATCTGATAGAGGATGAATTGGATATAATTGAACCTAGATGCGTTAGTCAATCGGCTAATATCCTATTGGGTAAATCCAAGGGTGGCAGAGGCAGACGCTCTAATAGGAAGTTGAGGGGAGAGAGGGCTAAGGAGAAGGGAATTGTAAGTGTTTTTGACTCTATGAGGAAAGCCAAGGGAGCATGGACCTCCCTTGGTCAGAAATGATTATCACTTCATGGAATGTCAGGGGTCTTTCGACTCCTGAAAAACAACGCTTATGTAAACGGGCATTGCTGAAGTTGCACAGTGATGTTGTGCTTCTTCAAGAGACTAAGCTTTGCATTGATAAAGCTCTAAGCTTTACTTTTTCTTGCAAATTTTGGGAAGGCTATTTTTAGGAAGCAAAAGGGGCTTCCGGGGGAATTGGTTTGCTGTGGAACCCAAATAATGTTAAGGTTTTTCTTTTAGAAAAACATGACTTCTAGATTTTTGGTTGGGTGGAAGGAATGAGAGAGGATATTTCATTCCCACTAATCAATGTTTATGGGCTAGTTAAATCAGAAGATAAGGTGAAATTATGGGGTGAATTATCTTCTAAAATTTCTGAGGCTGATAGCAAAAAAATTATGGTTGTTGGAGATTTCAATGCGTTTTTGGATCTGGATGAAAAAGATGGAGGCATAAGAAGACCTAATAAGATCATGGAGGAATTTAGAGATTTTGTGCAGAAGAATTCATTGTCGGATGTGGCTAATTGTAATGGGCAGTTTACTTGGACCAACAGGAAAACTAATTTCACTAGGATCTCTGAAAGGTTGGATCAGGTCCTTGTGGGTTCATTTTGGTTGCAGGATGCATTTAAGGTAGAATCTTCTATTCTTCCTCTTTCCATATCAGACCATTTTCCCATTCAGTTGAGTTTTCTTCTTCTCGCTCAGCATTATAAAGGTAGTTTTAGGTTCCAAAATATGTGGTGGTGAGACAAAGATTTCCTGCCGAATTTGAAGGAGTGGTGGTTGGATAGTGATCAGTTTCATGGCACACCTAGTTTTGTTCTGATCAAAAGACTTAAGGAGATTAAGTTTCACATCAAGGAACAGAATAAAACTTCTTTCAAAAATATTTTCTCCAAAAAGATTAGGGTAGAGCATGAATTGGAGGATTTGAATAAGCTTGTGATAGCCTCGGGCATGTCCAACTCATACTTTGAAAGAGAAACTAAACTTAAAAGAGAGTTGCTAGAGATTCTTCATAGGGAAGAGGTCTATTAGAAAGATAGATCAAGGGAGAAATGGATTTGAGATGGAGATTGGAATTCTAGGTTCTTCCATGAATCAGTTAAGGCTAAGAAAGCTCAGAACAGAATATATAAGATTCGAGATGTGCTTGGAGATTGGTAGGATAAGGCAGATGCTATTGAGGATATTGCAGTGTCTCATTTCCAATAATTACTGGGGGGTTCTACAGATGTTTTTGGGTCTCTTGCTACTGATTTTCTGGATATTATCCCAAAGTTAGTTTCAGATGATGATAATAACCATTTGATGAGACCTTTTTCATTGCAGGAAGTCAAGAAAGCTATTTTTGATAGCCCGCTCAATAAAGCCTCAGGCCCAGATGGCTTCCCCACCGAATTCTATCAAAATTGCTGGGGTTTTTTAGGAGAAGATATTCTTGCTGTGTTGGAGTCTTTCAGGAGGAAAGGGAGTTTGTTAAAGAGTTAAATAATATGGTTATTACTCTAATCCCTAAAAAACTAGATTTTTCATCTATGGATGATTTCAGACCCATAGCTTTATGCAACTCTCTTTATAAAATTCTATCCAAAGCTATGGTCAATAGGCTTAAACCTATCCTCAGTAGAATTATTTCAGCAGATCAGCATGGTTTTGTTCTCGGCCAGGAGATTGTAGACAACATCATCTTGGTAGGAGAAAATATCCACAACATGCACATTTTTAAGAAGCCAAGTATGATTATCAAGCTTGATGTCAACAAAACCTACGACAGAGTTCGCTGGCCATTTCTTGTAACTCTTTTTATCTCGGTTTGGTTTTAGCTCCCAGTGGATTAAATGTATTTTCCATTGTTTCTCATCTGTTCATTTCTCCATTTATGTTTTTGATAGCAGGGAAAAATAGGTTTTGAATGGGGACCCGAAACCCCTTACAAGCTAGAATAAAAGTTTAAACATTGAAGCGCTCCAAAAAGAAATAGGACTAGAAACCAGTACGCTAAAGAAAAACTAACAAAAAAAAACCAGGAAAAAACCAAAAGCCAGAGACCAGCAAAAAAGACAAACCACAAGAACCAGAAACCAAAGCCCTAGACAAGCTCCTTACAAGCCTTGGTGGCTTCCTGCTTCACTTCAGATATCTTCTTTATCACTGCATTGAACTCTGAGAGTTCTTGGATCCTTTCATGAATTTTCTTCTTTCTTGCTGATCTAGTGCATTTTCCATGGCCATCATCTTCCAGGTTCTCTGTGATATCCTCTATTTTTTTACTGGGGGAACCAGTATCCAACTCAGCCTTAATGGTCAGGAAACAATCCATGGCTGAACCCATAAAATTGTTGTAGTCTTTCATGTGTTTTTTCATGGTATTCTCCATGGTTTCCATTCTGGCTTGTAACTACTACACATTTTTGTCCTCATCATTAGTAACCTTGTCCACCATAGTTTTAGGGCTAGACTCCAGCTGACTCTGCAGAGAGTCCACCTTAGCAACAATCAAACGGTGCTTAAGGTTTAAATTCTTGATCTCCTAGAACACCCATTTCATTAACCGAAAGGAGTACACGGAAGTAGCTTTGGCCATTTGGAGAACCCCAAAGGGGGGCTCAATCTTATCGTCCATGTCATCCCTCAATAATTAAACATTCCTTTCCTGTAAGTCCACCGTTTTGATGAAAGGGATGTTCTGAGAATTACCAGGGGCATTGTCTGTCTCCCTCTTTGGTAAATTCAACTCCTTGGCAGGGGAAGTATTCTCCACCTCTGTCGCATCCTTCTGAGTGTCCTGACCACAAGCCAGAACTACTTTGAGTTTTAAAGATATAGGCACATCATGGTCTTCAAAACTGTCATACTCAACCAGAATTGGCACATTGTGACCTCCAACATCCTCCTCCTTCTTCTTATCCTCTTTGTTCTTCCTACTATCCGAGGTTTTTCCTTTTTCCATAGAGCCCATAACCTCTTCATCCGTATTATCATTCTCCTCCGAAGCCAAATTCGAGACCGAGGAAGTAGAGTAACTATCTTCCTCTGTGGAATCAGCCATATTATCATAACCTTCCACACTATTAGCAGAGGTGTCCGTATCCATGGTAGTCTCCTTATCCTTCTTTAATTTTTAACCAGTCAGACTCTTATCTTTCACATTCACATTCACATTCACATCCCTAATTCTCTTTTTACCCGAACCAGATTTAGACGGGGTTATGACAGGGCTTACACTAGCCATCTTCTTTATGTGTTCTACTATTAATAGAATCAGCCCTTCATGAAGAATGGGTTTCTTCTCCTTCTTCTTGTGCTAGGAAATGCTTGAACGGAGAGATTGCAAAATATAGAAAGACAGGGAAACCCTAATTTTATGCCAAAAATGACAGAGCAAAACAAAGTGGTAAGAATGGCCTCTTTTAAACCTACCATCTAGGGTTACATACTCCATGACCACCATCATAATAGTAGCCCATATTTCTTTGAATGGTGCCACATCATAGCATCCTCCAGACTCTTTTACAAGAATTTTTTTCTCCTCCTTACTCTTGGGAAAGTGTCGAATGGCCTTTCGTGATACCTTACTATCCTAGAAGAATTTGATGCCCTTCATGCTAAGCCCAGAAATCTCAGCTATGAAATCCTCCATGATGTTCACAGTGATGCCCGTTATGGTAACAGCCCCATTTTTCGAGGAATCAACAAATAATTTGGTAGCACTGTCTTTCACCCCATGCAATCTTTCCATGTAGGTAGTAAGACCCCCCTTCTCAAGAATTTCCCAAGCTTCTGGCATTTTTCTCTATTTGACACAGTCCTTTGGCTCTTTGCGATTAAGCCCACCTCCCATGATCGCACAACTCACACAGATGGTAAAAAATGCAGAGAGAATCCAACTATTACAAAAACTGGTAACATTGAAATTAACAAGGGTTAACCCATGTCTATAATTAGAGTTCTTGGGAAAGACACCACTTTCCGTCTTCATTTTCCTCTAATTTTTTAAAATGTGTCTAATCATCATAGCTTCTCAAGATATGCCCAATCAACCCTCTTGCTTCAAGATCTGTCAAAGGCCAACTTGGCTTTGATATCGACGGTCAGATTTTTATAATCGTGCCAAATCATAATGTCCCTGGCTTTAACTGCAAAATTGGCCAACTCATCTGCTGTACCATTCACTTCCCTATAGGCATGAGAAATAATGAATTGATTAAAGGAATTAATTATGATTCTAGCCTCCTCGATGATCTCCTTAATTGTCTATGATGGCTTAGTCTTGTCCCTAATACATTTTAAAATATTGAGTGAGTCACCCTCGATCCACACCTTCTGTGCCATGGCTTTCTTGACAAGTTTTAGCATCTAAAGAAGGGCCATGGCCTCCGAAATGTGGTTGTTTTTCACCCCAATAGGTAAAGCTACCGTAGCTAGGCATTTAGCCATGTCATCACGGATGAGGTCCCCACAGCCAGCTGGACCAGGGTTGCCCTTGGCAGCGCCATCAAAATTAATTTTTATCCATCCAGGCAGAGGAGAAAGCCAGATGGCGTTCTCTCTAGGATGAGGTTTGTGATTAGCTATCCTCACACCCATATCACTAGCATTGAAATCTAGCATTCTACCAGACAACATCTTGAAGTTTTCCATAATACTTCTCTTTATCTTCTTAGCTATCAATTTTGGAGGAAGATCAATGTTCCTGAAGACTCTATCATTGCGTTCTCTCCACAACCGCCATATTACATGGGGGAAATAATATTCCACAAATGTTTATCAATGGGGGAATTCGCTTTTTTCCACTGATTACAAAATCTTTCCATGTTATTGGGAAAAAACCACTTAAACTCCCAGCATTGTAATAACTCATTCCAAACCTCCCAAGCATATCTACAGTCAATGGCCAGATGAAAAACCATTTCCTCATCATTTTTACATAAAAAGCATCTATTACTCAGCATCATTCCCCGTTTCTGGAGGTTGTCAATTGTAAGGATTTTATTCTGCAAGACCAGCCAAAAAAAGATATTAGTTTTAGGAATTAAAGAATTTTCCCACACTTGAGACCAAAAGGGGAGGGGATTCGGTTGCTTTAATAAAATCTTAGAACAGGAAGCAACCGTGAAGATTCCAGAAGGAAGAACTCCCCAAAGGAGTTTGTCTTCACTAGAAATCTTAACCTTCCAAATCAAAAGGTCAAGCATAAGAGGTTTTAACATCTCATAAGAAAGGGACAAATCAAACCACGAGCCATTCCTCCAATATTCCCTGACCATAGCTCCATATCTCTGAATACACTGATTGATAACGGGTTGAAAGGCAGCAACAAAATTTAGAGGATAATCTTTTATCCAGCAGTCTTCCCAAAAATGAATTTTTCTGCCATTTCCTAAAAACCACTTAGCCCCTTTAAAAGCCGCATCCTTAGCATTATGAATGCTATTCTAGATGAAAGATCCTTGCACTTTCAGGTCAGTTTTCCAAAATTCTGAAATATGGGAAAAGGAGAAGAGGTATTTTTTATGAATGATGTCATTCTATTCTCTTTTAACACCAAAAATTTTGCAAATCTATTTTGCCAGCAGGGCCAAGTTGGTAGCTCTAATAGGGTGGATACCCAACCCCCCCCCCCCCACACTTTTTAGGAGTGGAGACCTATCCCAAGAAACTAAAGAAAATCTCTTTTTTTCCTCCACTCCCCGCGACCACAAAAAATTTCTTTGGATTTTTTCAATGATGTCTGCATATTTCCAAGGGATCTTGAAGAGACTGAGAGCATAGACAGGGAGACTTTGCAATGACGCCTTAAGGAGCTGAAGTTTTCCAGCTTGGCTCAGGATGGCTCCTTTCCAACCAGCCAGCTTCCTATTAAATCTGTCAACAATACCACCCCAGAAAGAGTCCGGAGGTTTGAGACCAAGAGGGAGACCCAAATATGTAGTAGGAAGAGACTCAATTTTGTAGCCTATAGTTCTAGCAATTTTATGCTGCCTTTCCTCAGGAGTATTAATAAAATATAAGGAACTCTTATCCCAATTGATTATTTGACCTGAGCCAAGGGAATGGGTAGAAAGAGCAGTTTTGATAGTCCTGGCTTCCTGAATAGAGTAAAAACCCATTATGATGGTGTCATCCACAAACTGTTCATGCGAGCAAGGAATAGAAGTCGAGGAAGGGGAAAGGCCTATAAAAGACCCATTCAAGGCAATCTTCTGAAAAAGGTGCCCCAAGCATTCAGCAAAAATTGAGAAGAAGATAGGAGAAAGAGGATCTCCTTGCCTTAAACCCCTGGAAGGTTTAAAAAACCTAGAAGGAGATACATTGATCAAAATGGCATATGAATTTCTCCATTTATGTTAATGCCTCCATCTCTTGCTTTTTTCCTGCTAGTAATGGGCTTCGATAAGGAAACCCCCTGTCCCCCTTCTTATTTTTCTTGATGGCAGAGGCCCTGGGTCATATGATCAAGCTCCAAATCTGGAATGGTCAATGGAGAGGGATAGCAATAAATGACTCTTTAGCTTCCATCATGCATTCTTAGTTTGCAGACGATGCCATCTTGTTTGGAGAGGCTACTATTCAAGAAGCAAGGGTCATCAAGGATGTTTTGGTTGAATACAAAAGAGTCTCAGGGCAAGTCATGAGCATGTCAAAATCGAGGGTCCTCTTTTTACACACAAGTAGGAGGATTAAAGGTGCCATTTTAGCCATTTTGGGATATGAAGAAGGATTGTTCCCAATCACATACCTAGGTGTCTCCCTTTATGCTGGACGCATGGATTCAAAATTCTGGGAAGGGGTGCTTAATAAAATGAAAATTAAAGCTTCTTCATGGAAGAACAGGTGGCTATCACAGGCGGGGAGGATTCAAATGATAAAGGTGATGTTATCATTCATTCCTATTTATTTTTTGTTTGTATACAAATTTCCCAAGAGGGCAATCTCAGCCTTAGATGGATTTCTCAGAAACTTTTTGTGGGAAGGGGCTCAGGTAGAGAAAAGAATCCATCTTATAAGTTGGGAAATGACCTGTATGGAAAAATCAGAAGGAGGAGCAGGATTGAGAGGCATGGACCTTCAAAACATTGCATTGGGAGCCAAGCTAGCATGGAAAATGTACAAAAATTCTGAAAAACTGTGGTGCCAGTTGATGAGCGTTAAGTACCTGGACTCTAGAGCCTCAGATAGAATCCTGACTGTAGCGAACGTATAATCGGGCTCTTATTTTTGGAGGCACATTTGGGATAGCAGGAATCTAATTATGGAGCATCTGATGTGGAAAATTGGTAATGGGAAGAGAGCATTGTTTTGGAGAGACTCGTGGCAAGGGGATAGTCCCTTGGATAGTTTTTTTAATGGTAGGGAGTGGGTCAATAACATGGAATCTTCTTTAGGGAGTAAGGTGGCAGATTATATGGTGTTCCCTTCTCACTCCTCTTCTAAGGCCGAGTGGAAGAAGAATGGAGATCCAGCTTCAGATAACACAATTTTGGTGCATGAATTATTAAAAAACAAATTAGTGGTCCAATCTCTCGCATTTGATACTTTAATTTGGAGTGCTTCCAAGTCAGGTAATTATAAAGTCAATTTGGGATACGAGATGCTTAGGCGCAGAGAGCATTGTGAATATTGGCCTACTAAGTTATACTGGGGGAAATGGCCTCTCCCGAAGGCAGGAGCCTTCTTATGGGTTGTTCTCCATGGCAGAATACTAACAGGGAACAGGTTGAAATCGTTGGGATTTTTGGGCCCCAGTTGGTGCGTTATGTGCAAAGAACAAGAAGAATCAGCAGATCATCTCTTGTATTGGTGTCCAATAGAAAGGGCATGCTGGGTTTGGTTTCTCAATAAGTTGCAATGGTTTGTAGTTAGGAACGTATCTCTTAGAGAGTTCTTATCAGCTTGGCCAGTGGATAGAGTTCAATCAAAGTGGGGGATTTTCTAGCTTATAAGCCCATCTATGCTGGTGTGGCATATTTGGAAGGAGCGTAATTGGAGGGTTTTTCAGGGGAGAGGAATTATAGATTGATAGGTTAAAGGTTTTAATCCAAATAGCAATAAAGGAGGTGGTTAATAGAAGAATTTTGGGGAGTAATTTTATTTTTATGACCAAGTGGGATATGGAGATGGAACAGACCTGGAATATTAACCTCAGGGGGGATCACAAACTCAAAGAAAAGAAAGATAGATCTGATACTCGATGGATAGCTCCTCTGGGCAGATGGTTGAAGCTTAACTTTGACGGTGCATGTCGAGGTAATCCAAGAGAGGGTGGTATAGGGGCAATTATCAAAAATGACGAAGGGGTGGCCATTGGTGGCATTTCAAGGAGTTTAGGGATTTCAAAAAATAATGAAGCGGAAATCTCAGCTATGGAGGCAGGGCTTTCATGGTACATTCTCAGAGGTATTAAAAAGGTGATCATAGAGGGAGATTCTCAGATTATAATCAATGGGGTCTTGAAATCGATCCTCAATAGTTGGAAGCTGGCAAGATGGTTACCAAGGTTGAGGGATCTTAGGTTGAGGGATCTTATGTAGTAGCTCGATGACTTCCATTTGTAGCATGTGTTTAGAGAGGGCAACAGGGTGGCAGACAAATTGGCCAATAAGGGCATTGACAGTCAATCTGATTTGGAATTCGGGATGGAGGATAGGATCAATGAAGATATTCAAATTATTTTGGATAAGGATCAGGTACCATTGGAGAAGACGAGTATCGGATAGTTGTGGGATTTTTCCGGTGGTGACAGTATGGTCTCACTGCCGGCGCATGTGAATTTACAGAGATCGTATTGCCTCTGCAAAGTCTTCTTCTTATTCTCATGAACTGATTTGGCCTTATCGCAGTGCTGTGTATTCCCTATTTTCATAAAAAGGATGGTGCTCAACACTATATTAGCACTCTCAGGTAGTGGATTGAATCATTGCAAATGGCGAGTGTTTTGGGTATTAGTTGTTTGTGTGAGAAGTAGGAGTCACTGTCAGAATCTCCGGAAGAGCATATGAGGAGGATTTTTAGCAAAGCCAAGGAGAAGGATCAGTTGGCTAAGATCTCAATTCTGGGAAGTGACTATTGGGGCAACAAACACGTGCATGATGGCAAGCTTATCACTGATCTGTTTCAACCATTCATACAAACTCTTGGTCATTTGCTCAATGCACTCGGGGTAGTCCGTAGGATCATTGCGGATGATATATATCTTGAGGCAATGGAAGCTTTAGATTTGATAGATCAGCAGCTCTCGGGGGGGTGTCTATTGGGATTTTTCACGTGGGAAGAGGAAGCTTTCCTGCAGGCCAATGAAGATCTCTTCCCTGCGGAGATAAGAGCGAGGCTGATTAAGATTGGCCAAGGGAATATGTATGTTGCTCACTAAACCGTGTAGGTTGAATGGGCATGGGATGTTGGTTCTCTTATATGTAAAAATTTTCTGAGCAATAAAAAGGGACTACCCCCTAGGCAAAGCTTGACCAAAAAAAATAAAAAAAATTGTTTATCTAATGTTTTAGATAACCTTGACCATGTTGGTTCTTTCCCTTCGCTTTTACTTTATAAACTCTTGCTTCTACTAATTTCAATAAAGTTCTTTTTGTGGCTTAGTCCACTTTATATTTAAAAACATCATATTTATAAATTATTACATGTATGTAACTAATGTATAATTAAAAATTATATTATTTCATTTAAATTAATTCCAAGATACTTTCCCCTTTCTATTTATAAACATATATAAATATATTTATAAACAAATCATAATATCTGACATATATAGTATGTATGTAATAATATTATTTTTTATAAATGTATATTATATACATTATTTATGTACTTATGTATTTTGATTTTATTTAAAAAATTAATTTTTCATTTTAATTTGATTAATATATTTTTTATTTTTACTAAAAAATAGTAAATGATATTACAATTAATATTATATTTATTCCAATTCTCGATGAACATAATATTTTATGTATAATATTTATTAGGATAATGGTGGGTTTCTTCACCATATCACAAGGGCACTAAAATGTTTCAGTTTTGTAATAAAATGCAGCATGTAAAGTCACAAATAAAAATCTGGAATAGACAGGTTTTCAAAAATGTTTTCGCACAAAAAGAATTGGTGGAAAAGGAATTATCTGAATTAAATGAACATATTATTAGTCATGGCTTGGACAAACACAATTTTGAAAAATAAAAACAATTGCAAGAGGAATGAAAAGAGTTGTATATGAGGGAAGAGGTGTACTGGAGGCATAAATCTCATGACTTATGGATTAACGAGGGAGATAAAAATACTTAGTTTCTTCATATGTCTGCAAAACAAAAGCGTGCAACAAATACATTTTTTTCCATTAATGAATCTATATCTGGTAATGTAATTCTTGATGCACAAGGTATACAAGATGAGGGTGTTAATTTTTTTTAAAATCTCCTTTATCATCCTCCTCCCTCACAGGAGGCACAAGGAAATGAGCTCCTAGATGCTATTCCCTCTTTAATTATCCCATTTGAAAATCAAGCCCTTTTGGCCCCATTTACCTTGGCATAAATTCATAAGGTGCTCTTTTCTTTGCCTCCGAAAAAGGCTCCCAGTCCAGATGGGTTTATTGCGCTTTTCTTCTAGAAATGTTGGGATGTAATCTCTTCTGATCTACTTGAAATAATGGAAGATTCTAGGAAAAGTGCATCAATCCTTAAAAACTTCAATGCCACAAATATTGCTATAATTCCTAAGATCATGGAGCCCAAAACTTTCGCGGATTTTAGGCCCATTTCATTGTGTAATTCGGTCTATAAAATACTTTCCAAGGATATTTAATTGAGACTGTAACACCTCATTTGAAAAAATATCTCTTCAGAACATGGTGGTTTTGTGCCAGGAAGGGAGACAATGGAAGGGGCACTAGTAGCTCATGAAGTTTTACAT
>MU228135.1:398837-409312 GCA_018584345.1 Thuja plicata | reverse complement strand
GTGAATAAATTGATAGGCGAGGAAGTCCTTTACCCACATACATACATACTTATCTTTCCATCACAACTAGTTTCAATTTTTCTATCAAATGCCTTAGATTTGTCACAATTTTGGAAATTATTGGAACAAATTGCACATAAGGTGGTTAATCTAGAGTATATTATAGGAAATAAAATGCGACTGGTAGTTCAAAAGTATGATTTATGGTGTGGTCAAGCCTATGTGGGTGGTATTTTTCCCAAGAATTTTCTTTTAAACAAAGAGAACTTCATTCCACTATATGACAATATTAAATAGTCAATGGAGTGCAGAACATTCGCCCACTACAACAAGTGGCTAGAAATCTAGGCAGAGCTCTCGATTCTGAGTTGAGGTCTAAGGTGTTCTCCAAAGTACATGCACTACTAGCCATCTTGGGGCATGATCATCAACTTCCAGCCTCACCTCCCATAGTGTCTTCACCTGTGGCAAGAGCTCCATCATCTGGACAGTTTGAAATAATCCAGTCTTAAGACTATCCTAACACAAGTGATCTTGTTGCGTGGGATAATTTTTTAATAGACATCCCATTCTCATTGCAGGAGAATGTGACTAACCAGTTACTAGAAGTGACACAAAACCATAATGATTACGAGGATAATGTTTATGGTGATGATGGTGGTATGAGGCCACAATCAATGGAGGAGTAAGGTATTCAATTTGGGTTTCAATTTTGTTTTTTGACAACTGATTATCTGCCTTGGAATCCAGTTAATTTCATCGCATTTTTTGGACCAATTTTGAGCTCTACACCCCGATTGGATAGTATAAGGATGAGATAGTTAGTCTCACATAACATGGTTTGTCTTTAGGGGAGTACCATGCTTGTCTCTCAAATGATTATTATCTATGAAACTCATTATATGTGTGGATTCTGCTATGTAATAGTCGATAAGGGACTATATGATGGAGCCCAATTTTGGCATGCAAGGTAGTTAGCGTAGCATTGTATATGTAGATTGTGGGCTTTTAATGATGCCCATCATTGACTGCCAATTTTATGTATATGGTTTCCTGGGGTGTTTGGGAATTAAATTTTGTAATGAAGCTTTGGGAGGGTAGTGTTTTAGAATATACTTTCAAATATACTTTGTATTTTTGAGCAAGGAATGAAGGTTTTCTTTGCTGGTTCTTTCTTCTAGGAGCTCTTGAACCATCTTTTATTATTAATATATATCAGTGGCTTGCCACTTTTACTTTAAAAAAAATATTTGCTGTATAATAATCATTAAATATTTTAATGATTATCAAATTTACAATTTTATAGCATAAGATGTTTTAATGCCATTGTATAATATCTAAGCTTTTAAAAATAATGAAAAAGGATCCCTAGAAAATTAAGAAAGCCTTGTAAGGAATTCCACTCCAGGCTTGATTATTCAAAAGATGACATTAATGGGTCACCATTTACTTTGTGTACCAAAAAGAAATGAAGCAGATATATTTTGAATAATAGAATTGTGCATTGACCAGTGTAATACAGAAGCCTCAGATGTAAACACGCTGAATATTTAAGGTTTGCCCACAATGCAGAGGTAATTGAAGGGCTGTGGGTCAAATAGCTGGGAAGTGGACGAAGAGATTAAACGTAGCTATGTATCCCAAAGCATGTCCATATCAATGTTTTCTGCAAAGGAATTCCATGGCGGATAAATTAGTTGAGAAATGTAGTCATTTGCCCACACTGGCGGCGGATGGGTGATTTTCAAGGCTGCGTCTTTCTTTTCCAAAGGACACGAGGCATAATTAGGATTTTTTTTGAGAAGCAGGGAAATCCTCCCTTGGCAGAGTACAAGAAGAAGAAGAAGAGCAGCCTGTGAGTCACTGCACAACTGCCTTGAAATCTTTGGCCTGAGTGTGTATAACTTCAGGGGATCGGAGATATATAACAACAGGTTTAATCTTTGTACGGTTGTGAGAGTCCTTGGAAACCTTGAGAACTGCGGGTCTCGAACCTGTGATCCCCGTTCTTGCTTTTTTTTTGCCTTCTCCATGAGCAATCATATAATTTTGTGCGTCTCTTAATCAAGTTTGTAAGCTTCACTATAGTCTGAATAGTGAAGCTTGGAAAGAAAGATTGATTTTTTCTTTTCCCTGAATTTACAAGCAAATGTTGTTGAGAATTTATAAGCAACTGGTTTTATGTTTGACCTGGTCTGAGCATTAACTACGTGCAGGACACATTCTTCACAAAACTCGTTCTTATTTAACACTAGCAAAATGGTTTTCGTGTCTCACCTCTTGTCATTTGTAAATTTATACTTTTTTAATACTTTTCATCCTTGGAGATACCACTAATAATACAATATTTAATATTTATTGTTTAATACTAGGTTTACGCGGATTCAGTCATAATCCATTTGTATCTAGACTTTGTACTTTTTTGGCTGTAGTAGTTAATTATCACTTTCATGATTTTCAAAATTAGCTATTTCTTCCTTTCTTTTCTTTTTCGAAGCAGTTGGATCTTTATGTTTGCATTAATTTCTATTTAGGTTTACAGGGAAGTAGGTTTATAGGGAAGTCTCTTTAATGCAATTTTGTATGAAATTAGAATCAATTCTTATGTTAAATTTTCATCTATTTTTATATATTTTATTTGTTTCTAGATATATTTTTATATTTCATATGATTATGTCTATTATTTCTACCATATTTAGCTATTGATTTTATTTATGAATAATTATGTTTGATTGTCTTATAAATCGTAAATCCTAAGCACTACAAAAACCTCATTCTAAAGTTTTTAAAATTCATATTCAGATTTTATTTATCCTAATTATTCTATTCCTATCATGAGCCAACTTTAACTTTAACTTTAATCTTAGGAAAATGTTATCTTTCCTTGCTAATTCCCTTTCTCTTGCTTCTTGCCACTGTGATGCTTAATTTTTGGGTCAATGAAGAAGATTCTTGTGGGCATTTCACGAGTGAAGAATCGGTAGAAATTAAACTTGATATACATGGAGATTCAAAGTATTTACCAAAGCAGTGCACGACAAACTAAACACTATCAATACAGAAATATAAGACATGATAAAAAAGAGATAATGTTACGTAGAACTATAAATAAATAGAGTCAAAAAAATATTTGAAAGAAACGAAAAGGAAGAAGAAAATAGAACCGTATAAAAATGACATGGACACTAAATTATTCAAAAACTTACATTAACAAGCCATCATTTTTTTTTCCAGTCATTTAATTAAATACTACGTATAATGAAGTGTTTATTGTTTGCGGGGATAGAAATTTGTTCCACATATTGTAGACTTTAGAATGTAACATATCATAACCCTAGTTCGGTTACAATGATTTTCACCGTAATTTTCTCAAAGTTTTTTGTAAAAAAAATGTTACATGTCATCTCAACTTAAACCCTTCCGTATTTGCTCTAAAATTTTAGGAAACCAAATTTGGAGGGCATTCTTTCTGGGAACTGTAGTGAAGGAAAGAAGGGAGTTATCCTTGACATGATAATGACAATAATGATCATGCTATCCATTTTTCATGATGAAAATGGAATAGAATTATTTTGTAATGATGCACTATTGGTGTTCTTGATAGAATGGTCAACACCTCCTTCTTATATGATTGCTTGTAATGTATTAGAATGTTCATGATGAAGGCATAATTCTTTTGACTAGTTGAATTGTTGTGTAACTTCTATGCTTTTGTTTAATGGATTATTCTATGGAAAGAAAATAGAATAGTATGCATGAGCTTGCATCATTTACTTACTATGTATGTGCACTTGGAAAGCTTGCCTTTTGGTAAGGGTGTTGAATATGGATAAGCCAAAGGGAAACAAAGAGGGTGATCCTCTTTCTTAGGTTCACCACTCTATTAAAGGCTTTGGGAAAAGCGAGTGGTTCATAACAATGATATGAACAAGCCTAGCAACATATTTTTAAAGTGTAAAACTCTCTACCATATCTTGATTGTAGGCATTGCATATTCATGGTAGGATTTAATGCGAGTATATCGAGCTGCACTAGATACCCCCTGCCTTTTGTATTTTTCCAAGTTGTTAGGCATTTCCGGGTTGGGAACCCTGCAAGTAGGTAGAATCCCAAGGAAGTGTAAGGCTTTGTGGTTGGGAGGAAAAGTGCCTCAACCACGGGTGATCCCACAAAGCTGTGTCCCACTTGAAGCACGAAGAAAAATCATGTGGATGAAAATTTTTCATTTTCATCCCCTTTGAGCGAATGTGGGTGTTTGCAGAGTGAAGGGGAAAAACCCCTTTGTGCAAACTAGATGATTTGGGGGGGGGGGGGGGGTTCGCGCGAACTGGACCCAATTTGAGCGAACCCTGTGAATCAAAGAAAAAGAAGAAATTTGGACAAATTTTCCATGGGGGGTTCGCTAGAAGTGGTGTTCTAGCAAAACCCTTGAATTTGACCTTCCTTTCCAAAGCCAACAAATTTTTGTAAATTTTTTCCGTTTGAAAGTCTCAATCAAGGACCAAATAAAACAACCTTCTCAAAAACAAATGGCAGATGATGCTACTCAAACAATGACTATAATTTTAATATATATTGAGTTCATTGTGACTTTATATTTTTATTTTAATTAAATATAGGTTTTCTGATCATTTAGCAACCTCTTTCTTTGACGCTTCGGGAAAAATAGTAAATTATGAAAAAAAATTATGAAAAAGATGTAGGAAATAGGTATTTATGTTACCTTTCTATCCAAAAAATATAGGTTACTATTTCTAAGGGCTATTCATGGCCCTCATGTTCCATGAGAGGAACTTCATTTTCTACTCTTCTGGGAATCTTCTAAGGTTAATTTCCTTCCACTAGCAATTTCTCTTGCTTCTTCCTTAGTTGTCAATGATCTCGCCATGGGCCGACCAACTTTGGATTCATTACCCACATCTGCCTTCTTCCCCCCTCTAGTTTTTCTCTTTGGTTCTTAATAGCCCAGAAGACTTTCCAAAGGAGAAGAAGGGGCAAACAACGTCTTCATCTTAACCTTCATCACACCATTTTGGGAAGGGGAACAAAAATCATTTCCTCTAGGGGCCCCAACACCCCCCGACACCAATACTTCCATCCTCTCTAGAGTCTCCCTCCTTCTTCTGGCTGCAAGTCAAAGATAACTTACTCTTCTCGCTATCCTCTCCCTTTTAGTCTCTTTTCTTGGGATTTCCCTGTTGGAGTTAGTGATATCCTCTAGGACTTTATATTGTAAAAATTCTCCTTCCTCCAAGATCATCTCATGTTCTACCATCTTGTCTTTACCATCTCCTATCTTCTTAGGAATTTTAAGACTATCTGCCTCACCCATCAAGTGGGGGAGCTCCCCTTCCATAGATTCTTGTACTTCCTTCTCCACCACCTCCCTAACCAAAGGACTCATATTAATCATAGAGTCATTCTGAGCCGGTGGGGGAAGGTCCTCTAATCTCCCACTATCCTTTCGACGGGGGAAGGTCCTCTGATAAAAGGGCACCTATGCAGAGATATTAGTCTCAATATAGCCTATTATTTCAAAAGTGAATAATTGACTTTAGTGTTAAAGAAATACTATTCAAGACTCCATGGCCTATTAAATACTGATGCAAACAAAGTAGTGAATGACTCAATCATGTTTGAGAGGATGCAAGGGAAATGAGATCGGATTTTGTTCTTTGAAATTAGGGAAGATATTTGGAAAAATGAGATATTTTGGTTTTGGGGAGGTGAAAGTGGAAACAAAGGGACACATCAGCAGGAAATTAGATAATTTACAAATGAGGGACATGGACATATTGTTTTTCAGTTGGATAAGCAAAGTGACTATGCAAAACAAATTTTTTATGAAGGGGGACAGGTCACAGGGAAGAATCATATGTTTTCAACATATGGAGGAAGAAGAATATTCAACCAATCAGATTTGGAATGAAAAGTAACAAGTGACAACATCAATCATAAGCTGGAATCTTATTTTATTCTCTATTTATCTTTTCTTCATTCATTATAAAGGGGTTCAAATTTTCTAGTTTTTTTCTAGAGGTTCCATTTTACTTGGTTCCAGTTGGAAGGTTCTAGTTCTTTTTGGTTCCAAAGGAATATAATAGATTGTATGAGACTATGTTAAAACAAAATAGAAAGTCTCAAGTCTTTGGCTATTGTCAAAGTGGTGTATTTTGAAGCAATTTGTATACAAAAGCATGATTCTTCATACTTAGTACAAAAATTCTAGATTCAGGTCTCTCCTCTATGTTTACTTTTTGAGTTGTGAGTCTTCTGATTCATTTCATAGAGTTTATCTATGTATATGTTGTTATTCCTTAGTTTTGGTCAAGGATCAAATTAAATGATGCTATGGATAAGACATAGGTTCATCTGGTGTGCATAGGGACTCTGTAAGAAGTATTGGTCTGGATTGATTGTGTTTATGGCTTTGAATCTCTGACAGTAGTTAGTTTCTATATTCAACATATGCATTAAAGTATTTCCCAATGGATAAGGCACTGTAATTTTTTGATTATCTGAGTAAGGCAGAGAATCACCACATTTTGTCCACCTTAAAAAAATAACACACAACCATATAAAACTAATGAAGACATTCTTGTGACATAGGAAATAGGGATTGCCTATGTCAAGGTTTCTTCTATCGAACTCAATACCTTTGCATTTTTTCTCCTTTTCTCTTTCAACTAGTTCTTCTGATTATTTTTAAGGGAAACAAATTGAGCTAGGTTAGTTACATCCCCAAAACCACTAACCACAAGCTCCTGCAAATTATTTGCAACCATTATGGTCTTCCTCTTCTTTACCCAAACATCATAGTTCTTTCCATTAAAGGAAAGTGTTTGTTTCTAGATATTTACTTCATCTCTAGCCATGTCTCTTACACAAAATAACTTCAACACCCAGAAAAACACATGTCAAAACTCACAAGGATTTAGGGCCAAATGACTCCAATACCATGTAAAAAATTTAGAATCACTCTAAAATATAAAAACAACAAAAATACTCGGATACCAAGTTGGAAATATAAAATGCCCACAAGGGAGCTCTGATACCAAATTAGAAAACTAAATCTTCCCACAAAGGAGCTCTGATACCACCATGAAAGTAAAATCCCCAAAATAGGGTAGAGCACAAATAGAGCTTGCAAACTATATTTTCTCAATTATTCGGATTGGACAATGAAATAAAATAAATAGAGACAACACACAAAGTTGGAGATATGCAAGCTTTTGTTCTATTAAATCTGAAAAATAACTTCTACAAATAAACACTACAAACTCAAAAATAAATTATAACCGATTACAAACTAACTTGCAGCATTCTAGAACTGCACCCAAACATTTGGAGCTTCATAGAGCTCTTACAATCTGCTCACTTGGAGCTATAAGGAATATCAGGAGCAATATTCAACAACTTGCACAAATTGAATAAATCAAGAAAACATTCTTCCCGATTTGTCATTTGTTGTCCACAAAATATCCCCTCAAAATTGAAATTTCAAACTTACCTTCTAGCATTAACTAATTTGATCATTGGGGCCACACATTCTCTGGTGCACGTCAGGGGCTACCTGGAGATTTCATTCTCCAAACTTTGAGCTGCATTAACTCCCTGTTGTTCATTTCTGAAGCTTCTGACAAGTTGGTGTGCACATGAGGAGGCTCGGGGCTATTCAAAATTCCAACAATATTCTCCTTCTAAGCCTTGGGTTTCATCTTTTAATCCTCTCACTAATTATTTCAATCAATTGTTAGTTCAAATATGCCTATCTAGTCTTCATGTTTGGTGTGATCATGCTATTTTGACATTGGAAACTCTATGATACATTTTAATATGGTGAATTAAACAACTATTTTGTTCTTTCACATGATCTACACCATAAATATTTGATAATTTTATAGTAAATGAATATATTTTAATATCACTAAATATAATTAAGAAAATTTTAAGTGTATATAAATATTCCTTAATTTCATCTTATTTTTAAGATAAGATAACTTATTCAAAATGAGGTCATAGATACAAATTATTATATGTATGTATATAACTAATGTATAATACCTTCTCATATAATGATTGAAGATTTAAGATTTTGAAAAGTATGAAAAAGGGGCCACCACCGAATCAAGAAAGATGGAAAAAATCAAGCTTGTAAGAAATGGAAATGGAGTCTTGATTATTCAAAGGTGACTCTAACGGGTCACCATTTACTTCCTCTAAATAACTGAAGCAGATATATTTTGAAGAAAAGAATTGTGCATTGACCAGCAACAAGGAAGCCCTAGAGCGAGAAAATGAATATTGAAGGGTTGCCCACATCACAGATGTAGCTATGCATCCCAAAGCATGTCCATATCAATGTCTTCTGCAAAGGAATTCCATGACGGAGAAATTAGTTGAGAAATGTAATCATTTGCCCATACTGGCGGCGGATGGGTGATTTCCAAGGCTGCGTCTTTCTTTTCCAAAGGACATGAGGCATAATTAGGATTTGTTTGAGAAGCAGTGAAATCCTCCCTTGGCAGAGTACAAGAAGAAGAAGAAGCAGCAGAGCAGCCTATGAGTCACTGCACAACTTCCTTGAAATCTTTGGGCTGAGTGTGTATAACTTCAGGAGACCGTAGATATATAACAATAGGTTTAATCTTTGTACGGTTGTGAGAGTACTTGGAAATCCTGAGAGCGGTGGGTCTCGAACCTGTGATCCCCGTTTCGCTTTTACTCTTTACTTTTTTTGCCTTATCCATGAGCAATCATATAATTCTGTGTGTCTCTTAATCAAGTTTGTAAGCTTCGCTGTAGTCCGAATAGCGAAGCTTGGAAAGAAAGATTTATTTTCTCTTTTCACTGAATTTACAAGCAAATGCTGTACAGAATTTATAAGCAACTGGTTTTATGTTTGACCTGGTCTCAACATTAACTACGCGCAGGACACATTCTTCATCAGACTCATTCTTATTTAACACTACCAAAATGATTTCCTGTGTCACCTCTCGTCACTTATTTAATTTATACTTTTTCAATACTTCAATACGTTTCCAAGTTGGTTTAGCCGCTGTGATTGTGGAAAATTCATCCTTTTAAGATACCGCCAATAATACAATATTGATTGTTTAATACTAGGTTTACACCGATACAGTCATAATTCTTTTGTATCTAGACTTTATGCTTTTTCGGCTGTAGTAGTTAATGTATCAATTTCACCTGTTTTCAAAATTAGCTATTTCTTCCTTTCTTTTCATTCTTTTTAAATAGTTGAATCTTTATGTTTGGATTAATTTTTATTTAGGTTTACATTTATTAAAAAGGGAACTTTCTTTAATCCAATTTTCTTATGAAGTTAAATTACTTTTTATATTAATTATTCAGTCAGATTATTTCTACCATGTTTAACTATTGATTTTATGTATGAATAATAAAGTTTGATTGTCTTGTAAATCTTTTGTAAATTCTATGGAGTACAAGAAACCCATCTTAAATTTTTTAAAATTCATGTTTCAATTTTGTTGATCCTAACTATTATATTTCTATCATGAACCACATTTGTACATGTTTTACATAATTACGTATTGTACCATCAGAATCCTATACATTACACTTACTTTTTTAAATAGCATAATTTTCCAAATTGTTTGATTTCTATGTTAAGTGTATTTAATTTATTTGATTGGGATTAGGTTAATCTTAGAAACATATTTTCTTTCCTTGCTGATTCCTGATTCCTAATCTCTTGGGCCTTGCCATTTGTGATGCTTGATTTACTGGTCAAGGAAGAAGATTATTGGGGGCATTTCATAAGCGAAGGATCAGTACAAATTGCTAATATATTATATTTGGGTTGTCTACATCAGAGAGGTAATTGAGGGTTGAAATTCCGTCAAGGGGTTTGAGGTTTGAACTGGTCTCAAAATGAGTCATTCCTCACCTCTCCTCATCTATTAATTTTTTTTTCAGTCATTTAATTAAATACTCGTCAGAATTGCCTCTTCAAAGCCGCTAGGACTACGTAGAATTCATTCTCTCACGCGGTCATTGAGATGCTACGTATGATGAAGTATTTATTGTTTGCGGGGATATAAACAAAATATTATATATTGTCTTGCACTTTAATTAGTTTATTTCATGTGTACCTTATTTAAATTTTGAGTTTATTCCTTAAAAATAATAATGAAGAAATATTATTATTTATAAAATAGTGTTACATGTATAAAGAAAGAGGTTGAAATAATCATATTTTAAAAATGAAAATGAAGTAGTAATAAAAAATAAAAAATGTTTATAACAAGTAGTTATGTCACTAGTACATTTGACCTCATTTTTCTACCAAAATTATCGACCATTAATGAAAAAGGTTTAGGTTGGTCGGATTATAGAAGGAAAAAATTGTTTTTTTTTAATCCATGCCCGTGTTGGTCGATATTTCGACCAATACCATGTCGGTCAAAATATCGACAAACACGGGCATATAACTT
>MU228135.1:350319-366178 GCA_018584345.1 Thuja plicata | reverse complement strand
GTCAATGTTTATGCAAAATCCAAGTGAGATTCAATTTTGTGTAGAAGGAATGCTTAGATGTGTTTTTAATCAAGGGTCAAATAAGTTTTGAAGCGACCCAAAATCCTATATACAAAATATTTAATATGTAATTTTTTAATTTTTTTAAATTTATTTCTAAATTTTTAATTTTTAATATTTAATGTTTAAATATTCTAATCTACTTATAAAATAGTTTTAGGATCAAATTGAAATAAAATAATAACTTTAAAGTGAAAAGAATAATTTAAATTTAATTTCAGATAATTTAAAACTACTATTTTTAAAATGAGGATGATAATTGTTTCATTCTATTTTCAACAAGATGAAGAGTGTGTGGTTGTGTTGAGTTATGTATTGTATTGTTTAGACTTGGTCAATTGTTTATGTTTTCTTTAATAGTATTGATGTTTTATCTAGTTTGCAAGTTCCATCTCTTGTGAAACTCATTCTAATTACCATGGGTTGTTTTGGTTTCATTGTGTTTTTCTTATTTTTCCTCTATAATGAATTTCAATGTCTCATTGAAATTTGATTTTTAACTTTAGTAAAAAATCATTATAAAATTTAATGAAATTAATTAATAGATAAAAAATGAAAATATTTAACTTTTTTGCATTTAATAAAAATCATTATATGGATTTATGAGATTTCTGAATGGGCTAAAAAATATTGGGTAGGAGTTAAAGATGTTTTTTTTATTGATACTAAAATCAAGTTTTTTATTATTCTCTTTTCCAGTCCAAGGCCCACAGAGATTAGGTCCATAAGTTTAAAGGGGGGTTTTGTAAGGGTTCAAGTCTTTACACTCTACCATGGATTCCAAACTTCAAGCCTGATCCTATGTTGTGTATTATTTTGCCTTTTTGGATTTCATTTCCCTCTTAATTCCATTGGAGTAAGTATGAGATCTAGAGCTCATAGAAGCTCATTAGTAAGTTCTGGGACTCGTCCATGCAGATTTATGAGATCTTAGAACGGGATAAAAATATTGGGCATGAGTTAAGGATGTTTTTTTAATTGATAGTGAAATCAAGTTTTTTAGTATTCTCTTTGAGTCCAAGGCCCATAGAGATTCAGTCCATAAATTTAAAGGGTGATTTTGTAAGGTTTCATGTCCTTACACTCTGCCATGGATTCCAAACTTCAAGCTTGATCCCATGTTGTGTACTTTTATCCCTTTTTGGATTTCATTTCCCTCTTTTCCATTGGAGTACTGAGATATAGAGCTCATAGAATTGTTTGTACATAAATTGGGATCTTACTCCATATGAGGATACATATTTGTCAGTTAGAGTGTTTTTTACTTTTTAGTCTTTCAAATTCATTCCCAAAAACTATATCTATTCTTACTAGATGGGGAACATGGGAACAAAAAATTGGATTTTTCCACTATGGATAAACATTCTCACATTCTAGGCCATTATAATATCCAATGTCAAGGCTCTGATAAACTACCTATGGAAGTTTGTAGTGATCAGGCCACTGATCCACTCTATTGTGGCTTTTATAAGGCCCCAAATACACCTCATGAAATACCCAAAAGTTAGCATACATAAGAGGTATCCTGACAAAAGGATGATAATACTTTGATACAGATGGTAGGGACTCAAAATTGTCAGAAAATGTCTCCTCCATCACTATTAGAGTTGCAATTTGGGATCTACAAAGTTATCTCTTTTTTCTTCTTTTGGGTCAAGAAACAACTTGCAATCCAGAATTCCACTTTTTACCCAAAACAGATTACTTTCCAATATCAAAGTATTAAGGTTCCTACTAAATCTGACAATGTATTTATTCCTATCCATGTTCAGCTCCTGTGCAATTTAAAATAGTTTATCCTTCCACTTCTGTATGTAATAAAAATTATTTTCTCTATATACATTAACAAGTATTCATAATCTTGACAACATTGTTCAAGAATTTATGTACCACAATTTCCCAATCAACATAATTTTGTCTCTGTCTCTGTGTATGCCCCCTAATAATAGGACAATATCTGCAGAGGAGTTAGAGAGAATGGAAAATAATTTACTTACTTCTATTTCTTAGTAAATGTTTGATGAAATAGTAGAGGAGGAGTTATATGGATCTAATACACACCCAAAAACTTTATATGGGGCAAGGGAAAATACGAAGGATATGAATTTGGAAGAAAAGAGGCAGTGTAAGGAAGTGCAGGAATTGCATGATGAATTTGTTGAGGTAGAGATAGGGTATAACCCAAACTTAGTGGCCTCACAAGAGGGATTAAATACCATACAAGACACTGCTATGAGGGTGGTAGAAGAGGAAAATTTTGATAATATTTCAGTAGAGATATTGGGTTTGGAAAAAGACCATAAAGAAAATCAAGAGCTGATTGTGGATATGGATTTAAATAAAGATGATAATATGCCCATACCTATTGAAATTCAAGAGAAAATCAAAGCTATGGAGGACTTTAGCTCTTTCATAAAAGATAATGATTTGATAGATATTATCCCACACAATGGAATTTTTACATGGACTAATAGAAGGACAAGTTTTATCCAAATTGGAGAAAGGCTTGATAGATTCCTCATTTCACAATGTTAGAAAATACACGATTATAAATTACGGGGTCTGATAATTTTCCCATACTTTTGGATGTTACTAAGTCAACAACACTGTCAGGACATAGGCATAGATGATCTTTCAAATTTGAAAGAATATGGTTTCACCACCCTCAGTTTCATTTATTAATAAGATAATTGTGGGTCTCTTCCCTATCTCATAAGGGCACTAAAATATTTTATTTTATAAAAAATGTAGCATGTAAAGTCACAAATGAAAATATGGAATATACAAGTTTTCAAAAATATCTTCGCACAAAAGTAATTGGTGGAAAAGGAGTTTTCTGAATTAAATGAACATATTATTAGTCATGGCTCGGACACGCCTAGTTTTGAAAAACAAAAAAAATAATTACAAGAGGAATGGGAAGAGTTGTGTAAGAGGGAAGAGGAGTATTGGAGGCAGAAATCTTGTGAGTTATGGCTTAAAGAGGGAGATTAAAATACCAATTTTTTTCGTATGTTTGCAAAACAAAAGCATGCAACAAGTACAATTTTTTTCTATAATGACTCCATAGATCTGTTAATGTAATTTATGATGCACATGGTATACAAGATGAAGGTGTCAATTTTTTTATGAATCTCTTTGACGCTCCTCCTTCCCCTTCCCCACAAGAGGCAAAAGAAAATGAGCTCCTAGATGCTATTCCTTCTTTAATTACCCCACATGACAATCATGCCCTTTTGGTCCCATTCACATTGGCAGAAATTCATAAGGTGGTATTTTATTTTCCTCCAGACAAGGCTCCTGGTCTAGATGGGTTTACTGGGATTTTCTTCCATAAATGTTGGGATGTAATTTGTTTTGAACTTCTTGCAGCAATGGAAGAGTCTAGGAAAAGTGCATCATCCCTTAAAAAATTTAATGCCACTAATATTTCTATCATTCCTCAGATCACAGAGCGCAAACCTTTCACAGATTTTAGGCCCATTCATTGTGTAATACTATCTATAAAATATTCTCCAAGACTATTAATTTAGGCTACAACATCTCACTATAAAATTTATCTCTTCGGAACAGAGTGGCATTGTGCTAGGAAGGGAGACATTGGAAAGGGCACTAGTAGCTAATGAAGTTATACATTCTATTGATATAAACTAGTCATCATAATTTGTGATTAAATTGGACATGATGAAAGTGTATGATAAGATTAATTGGTCATTTATTTTCAAAGTCCTCCAGAGATTAGGGTTTGCTAAGAAATGGTGTAAATGGGTCAAATATTGCATTTCAAGTGCTTTCTTTTTAATTATTATTAATGGTCCCCTAGCTGGTTTTTTTGCAATTTCACAGGGGGTTAGGCAGGGCGACCCATTGTCTCAATTTTTATTTGTTATTATGGAAGAAGCATTCAGCAGGATTATCAAATATAGAAATGAGAAAGGATTTTGGCAAGGTTCTCACATCACATGTACATCTATTTCAATTACGCATTCTTTGTTTGTTGATGATACTCTCCTCTTTGCTAAATCATATGTTCAAGAGGGCAATCAAATTAGGAAGACTCTGTTGGAAAGTGATGTTTTTGGTAAGATATGAGTCACTTAATGGTTGTCATTTATGGAAACACATATAATAGTCTGATTGAGTTAAGTACAGTTCTGAAATCGACTAAGTATAGAAACAATAGTACAGAGTATAACATCATTGTTTTGGATAGGGAAGATCATGTATGATGTTTGATGAATAGAAAGCTCAGAGGAAGATACTATGATGTATAAATGACCTATAGTTAAGATCAATTTTGTTTTGGTAATGATTACAGAGAGTTATAGTGATTTGAAGACATGCGAAGATAGCAAAATAGTGTAACAGAGTAGTTGAAGAGTTGTGATGATTGAGGGATCATGAGATGGAATCCAAGAATGTTGAGTTGGATTTTTATTGTGAATTACCTATAATTAGGTAATACAAGAGCGCCGACATTATATTTACTTTTTGTTGAAGTATTTATTCTATTTTGTATTGTAATTGAGAGCCGACCAAGTGATGTAAGACATATATATATGAAGAAGGTTTTGTAAATCAAAGTAGTAATGTATGTATGGATGTATATGTAGAGATGACTGATGACAGATGTGATATCAAAGATTGACAAATTTTGTTGAGAGCCATAACTAGAACTATCTAAGCATTGGAGATGCTTGTTCTATTCATTATTGAGAACACTTTGTAACAAAAGTATTGGTTGTAGATTTGTAAGCTCACTGTACCCCTAATAGGGTGTTGTATACCTTTAACAGGGTTGATATTCCTTTAAAAAGGAAATATACTATGTAATATTGAGCTCCTAACAGGGCTAGGTCTCCTAATAGGGACATCATACTTTAGTGCATGCTTTTGGGTACCATCCCCACTGGGGTTTTTCCTTGGCCAGGGTTTCCTCGACAATAAATAATGGTGTAATGAGTTGTGTGGTATTTTCTTATATTATTTTCATTTCAAAAATCATATGGTTTATGTAGAATTGGTTTAAGTTTGATTTAAAGTGATGTAATACTTATTCACCCCCCCTCTCAGTATTACTTAATCCTAACAATTGGTATCAGAGTTGTTGGCCCTTGAAAAAAAAGTTTAGCAACTTAAGGGAGATCAAGATGGATTATGTAAGTTTTCAAGAAAACTTTAAAGCATTACTTAAAGACCTGGAAAAAGTGAAAGAAGAAAATGGTGACTTGAGATTCAATTTGAGAAGAGCTGAGGGATTCATTAAGAAACTGAAAGATCAGCTTTAACTTTCTAGAAATCAGAGACATGATCTTATGGTTCAAATAAAAGAGGATTGAGATAATGATAATTCAAAACAGATAAAGCAACTTAAACAAGAGAATGATACCTTGAAACTTGATCATGAAACAATGGCTAAAGAGATTCAACAAGAAAATAATGCTAAAAATGAAATTGAAGAATCTTTCAATGATGCTAATATTCTGATGGGACAAATGAAGACTGAACTTGACCATTACAAGAACAAGTATTTAGAATTGGAGAAATATAATCAGATCATTAAAGGTGAACTTGTTGAGACAAAGAAACATATTGAGAGAATTCACATGAGTAGTGACTTGATCGATGAACAAAGAGACAGACAGAAACCTAAAGGAGATATGACTAGTTTTGGCTTCAATGAAGTTGAATGTTCTAAGAATCAAGAAGAGAAACCTGATGGATAAAAACCTATTCTTGAAGAACCTTTCAGAGGTAGATGTTTTGGGTCTATGCAGGATCATGGTATGCCAAAAAGTGGTGATGTGAAAAAATTAGTTTTTCACTCATCCGAAAGCGCACCCAAAATTTTGTTGACTTTTGATTAGGCCTAGGTGTCAGTACACCTGGCCAAGCCAAATGCCAAAGCTAAAGCATTATTGGATGTCCGACAATTTCTGATGTCTGATATTATCAGACATTCGATAATATCAGATATCCAATATTCATCAGTCATAGTATATTGTTGCTTGCGGCTGCGTTCAACATTTTTATATTGAAAACATTGAAGCAGTGAGTAGCCAAGCCCCTAAAATCACATATCAGATACCTATCTGATATCAAATTTACTATGGTACACAAGGTAAGTGAAATTTTGTAGTTTCACTCTTTTTTTTGTTTTTGCATTGAAATTTATTTTTTTCTTAAAAAAAAAATAGGTTTTATATGATATTGTGTATTGTTTTTAAAAATTGATTATAAACTAGAGTTGAAATTTATATTGTTTATTCTATTTTGTTTTTGAATCAGACATGGATTCAAACCAATCCAAAAACCCTCCCTCTTAGTCTGGGAACAATCCAGACACACCTCAAAACAATCCCCCGCCTTCAGAAGACCAACCATTCACAAACCCTCAACCAATACAGGATCTCATAGGAGATAATCTAAATCAGCTTAGAGGATATTAGAACACATATGCGAATATCCCCACCTTGCATGCCATGTTTTCCATGTTGAACTCCATTATTGAGAGCATGGAGAAACTCACAAAACAACACAATGCTGCACTTCTTTGGCGTGAATCCATGCATGCCCAATTTGATGATGGGCTTGACTAAGAATCAAGTTATAGATCCAAACATAACAAAACATGAAAAATGTAACATTTTTGTTGATCCCAAAACTGGTTTGAAAGTGGACCCTAAAAAAACCAAGTTTTCAATTAAATGGTGTACAAATGATGCAGTACGTGACAAATTTTTGGATCGCTAGTGGATGGTTTTTGATAGACCACCCCACAACAATTTGGATGTCGCATTCTATTTCATTCAGAAATTATATGCTAAATTTGTGCTTGGTGAAAAAGTCAATTACTGGAGCATGAGGCAGAACCAGGGCGTGGGCTTAGGTGCTCTCCAGGACATGCCAGGGGCACAATGGCTGAAATCCTGCACATATGTCCCCTCTCCCAAGATTTAACCACCTCCTACTGTACAACATCCTAACATTATTGCCGAGGCCAACTCACAGACTATTTAAGCCATTCACGCCTTGAGTGTTCTGCTCATTAGGAAGAGTGTGGCATTGTTGCCTCCTCATACTGATGCTTTTGGCCCTTCCACATCCTCCACAAGCTCACATGTTTGTGTGCCTCATACTTGCATTTTGTGGAAGAATATGTGCTTGGGTCCCCCGAATGATAGTGATGTATATAACAATGTGTTCGAGGTGGACGATACTACAGAGCACCCTATAGCCACTGAAGCACCCCATGGAGATGTGCATTAGGGGCATACAAAGCCATGGACTCCTACTATTATGTTAAGAGTAAACAATTAACTTGTTACATTGTATTTAATTTTAAACGCTCGTATTTTTAATAGATTTTTCTTAAAATGATTGCCCACTTATGTTTTTTATACATGTTTCATTTATATCCAGTTGATGACAAAGGAGGAGATGGCACAGGTGGAGGGGTCCATGCTTTTGGCCATTTTATTTGGCCTTGACACTTCCATGGTACATACATTTTAATGTACTCATTAGTTTCCTTTTATTATAATATTGTATACATGTATTTTCTAATTTTGATGATCATCTTATTACATACTGATGCAGGTTTCACCAGTTGCCACTAGAGGGCAATGTGAGGGGGCTCAGGCATCTGGTGTTGACAAGGGGAAGGTAATTAAGTATTTTATATTGATTAAGAATACATGTATACTTGTCACTTGTGCATACTCATTTTTAATTACATTTTTTATTTGACAGAGGGTGGTGTCTGATGATGTTGTGAGACCAGTTCACCATGATAGAGTCACATGCATCTCAATTCCTAGTTATAGCCCCATAGTACATATATTTCTAAATTTATTTGTGTGTAGTTTACTATCAAGTATATATTTAATATGATCAAGTCATGATTGTATGAAACTTATCTGTTTGACTTTGTAGTTCACCCCTAGTTTGAGGGAGGTACCATGCCAAGGGTTTGTATCACTGATGACCCAACTGACATTTCTTGAAGAAAGTTCAACAGAGGTAATTTTTTATGTTAATTGAGTTATATTTAAAACATGTACTTGCTACCAAGGATTTAACATTAAATAGTATAAGTCTTACATCAATCTCATGGTCACAAACATATATACAGGTCAGAGTCAACATTGGTGGCATTGTCCCTTTGCAACTAAATACATATATTAGGTCTCCTGACCGCATGAGGAGACCGAGAGGCGAGGTACATGAGAGTTAAATTTTTTTTAAAAAAATTTATTATTCTTGACTATGATTTTAAATTTTTATTTATTATTTGTAGAAACCATATAAATTAAGTAATCTAACTTGGTGTTTCACTTTTGTGTTTGAATGCAGGATCCATCAGAGCCAAAGAGTAGTTTGAAGAGACTTCACTTTGATCATCCACCAGTAGAATAGAATGTCCTAGAAACATTTGTAGTTGAACTTCTTATGTTGAGATGTCGTATGACACAGTTTGAGATGGCGTATGCCATATTGTATCTAGACATGAATTAATTTTGTAAATTTTTGGAGATGGCATGTGCCACATTTTGTACAAAACTATTTCATATATACATATCTACATGTTCATTTCTGATTATTTTATCTTTTTTCATGTGTAAGTTATGTATGTATCATTTCCATATTATATATTTGGCATTTGTTGTATGTATTTATTATTTCCATATTATGTATTTACATCATGCATTTTATTTATGTATGTATGTTCATTTTTATATTATATATTTTCCATGCATTGTATGTATGTATTATTTTCATACTACAGATCTTCATTCTCCATTACCCATCTGGTGCACTATACTTTTGAGAGAACCAAAATGTTGATTGCAAAATTTATGGTAGCTAGGAGTGAAATTGATTAATGTTTTGTCAAATGCATTATGTTATTTAAAATTTACTTTATGTGTTCATTTGAAAGACTCCATTGTTGTGATGTTGGGATAACTAAACCTCTAATTTGGTTTTCAATCTCCTTCATTCATACATGTGACATGCCTACTGAGACAACCTTTGATCCTTTATAGATTTGGTTTTCATTTGATTAATGTTATTATTTTGGTGTTACACCATTTTTGAATATATCTAAAATAAATTTTCATGCTTTGTTTGTAATCCTTGTAGTCAATGTAATGCACTTCTTCATACTTCTTAATAATCCTACCATTCAATCATGCTCCAAAATCCATGTTATGCATCCTTCATTCAATAGGCTTCTGCAACCAAAACCATAAACCTTGCTTTCATAGGTGCTCCTAACTCCTCTAAGGACCCCAACACACTTGTTTCACCCATATACCAAGACACAAACTCTTCCTTCAAGACATTTTGTCTCCTTCACAAATCTATCGAGTCATACACTGCCCTAGTAGTACAATAGCAAGGGTTTTTAAATCTTTTCTCAAAATAGTTCCAAAAAAATCTTAAAACCAATAACATATCTGAATACCATTTTTCAATCTCATTAACATATCTGAGAACTGACCCCTTATGTTTTGGACCATCCTACTCAACTTTACCACTGTCAGTGAGCTAAGAGAGCTAATTCGATCTCTTTTCCAAAGCAAATACTAATGCATCTTCACCGTAGACCTTAAGACTTTCAATAGATTCATAAAATGACCCAAAACTATGGATTCTACAACTAATTTGATTATAAGACCTCTCTAAGTACAAAAGCCCTAATTTGCTTCTCAACAACCCCTAAAATCTAGGGCTTGGTCAATGTACAACCTCCCAACACCAGAGCCTCAAATAAATGGATGATTCACCATCCTTATACCATCCTAACATGGATTCAAACACAAAATCACCCCCTCCAATGGCCAAATCCTCTGCTGCTATAACCATGCACCATGCATGCAACCCTTCAATACTGTCAAACTCGCTCATTCATCCATAATTTGGGGATTTTGATGTTCCCAAGGGTCTGAGACTAATTCATTTCATATTTGGATGTTTTAGGACATAATTAACTACTGCCCAAGAAGGGGAGTCTTTGGTTTAAGTTTATGATCTAGTTCCTTTGTAATTTTGCCTATTTTTGTGTATTTTTTAGGTCTCAAAGTTGTAACAGTAGGGTATGGTCCAAAAAAACCTACCTCTTTCTTTCCATATGTTGGTAATATTGATTAAGGTTTTTTGAAAACCCCATTTTCTCGCTAGGTGATTCAAAACTTTTTGGAGTTAGGGGTTTTGGAAGGTCGTTGATGTCCTAAAATAGTGAACTAGGTCTCCTAGCAAATTTAAAGCATTTTGTGCATAATCCATAGAATCTGACTCCATAATCAGTTGATTCCTTCTGAATATGGTTGAATTAGGTCTCTTGTGGCATTAGCAACCTTGATTTGAGTTGTTGGGTTGAAATCTCATTTTTAGTTAGTGCACCTTCGGAACACTTCGGTCTGACATGTGCCGGAATGTTCTTGGTGCTACATGAGCAAAGAAAGGTCTCCCTTAGCATTTACCCGGCCAAATGGAGCCAATGGAGCTGATGGTTTGGTCTCACGATGAACAATTTGAAAGATGCACCATTGAGCAAATTTCAACTAAGCAACAATGTCACTTTTTGCACCAACCGAGATCTGGTCGCCAAGTGGAATCAGAGTGGAATCTCCCAAAACTGAGCCACATGCTTGTAGGCCTTCCCAAGACAGTCCTTTTACACTTCATGGATCTTTGATATCTCTCAAGAGGTCTGAGATATGGATCTCTAAAAATTGCTGCCAAATTTGGCTTAGTGCACCTTGGGAACACTTTGGTCCGACATGCGCCAGAATGTTTTTGGTGCTACGCGAGCGAAGAAAGGTCTCCAAGTAAAAGAACAAATTTGTGTCACATTTTAGGAAAACTTATCAGCACAGCTAAATTTGAGTATTTCTAAATAAAAATTAATTTTCGTCAAACATATGGTCTAGCTAGATTCATTCTAGCTAAGCTAGATAAGTGGTTAAACTTTTCCAATTGGAAATGTCTATTAAGTGCATGTTTTATACCAATTACCAAAGAAATAAAATTATTTCAGAAAATTGATGTTTCAATAACCCTTACTCTTTTTAATGATATTTTTTAAAAATATAAAAAATACCCTTTTGTAGAGCTCAGAGTCAAGATTATTGTCATATAAAGTTTATAATATTTTGACTAGATCTAATATATTATAATTTCAAAATACAACAAGTAGGTATTTTAACATTCTAGAAGATGTTGCTTCAAATAAATAAAAAAATAGTAAATCATATCAAAAAAATTTAAAATTTATATTTAACACTAGAGGAGATAGTCATCTTCAAGAATATGTAAAATTTTTTTCTGAATGGTGTATATTTGATAGGGGAAATTTGGAGGAAGGTGAAAACTGTCGATTTCATATAAGTTCAACTTTGAGTAGTTATAACAGAGAAAATATACATTGAAAACCAATCTTTCTTCTTTTTTGCACTAGCTATACATTTTATCTATAACATATTTTGAAATCAAGGGAAAAATAGATTATTTGCATATACTTGTTTGGAGGGAACTAGACCCCAGATATTCAGCAGTTTTCAGCAATGGAAAAATGGACTTCAAAAATTAAAAAACTATGTACATTCTTGTTCAAATTTTATTTTTAAAATTATAGACATAAAATTAATCCATTTTTACACATTTCTTTAGTTTACATCATCCTCACATTCTAAATAAAAATGGCACCTTTTATGTCGTTAAAGTTGAACAGTTTCGATGTTGTGGTCCTTTTCCTTTATAAAAGAGTGACATAGGTTTGTAATTTTACCCCTCCCTTAGCGTTTACCCGGCCATCTGAAGCCAATGGAGCTGATGGTTTGGTCCCACGACGAACGGTTTGAAAGATGCACCATTGAGCAACTTTCAACTGACCAACAATGTCACTTTTTGCACCAACTGAGATCTGGTTGCCAAATGGAATCAGAGTGGAATCTCCCAGAATAGAGCCACATACTTGTAGGCCTTCCCAAGATGGTTCTTGTGCACTTCACAGATCTTTGATATCTCTTATGAGGTCCGAGATATGGATTTGTAAAAATTGCTGCCAAATTTGGCTTAGTGCACCTTAGGAACACTTCGGTCCGACATGCGCCAGAATGTTCTTGGTGCTACGCAAGTGAAGAAAGGTCTCCCTTAGCATTTAAATGGCCAAATAGAGCCAATGGAGTTGATGGTTTGGGCCCATGACGAACGGTTTGAAAGATGCACCATTGAGCAACTTTCAACTGACCAACAATGTCACTTTTTGCACCAACCGAGATCTGGTCGCCAAATGGAATCAGAGTGTAATATCCCTAAACCAAGCCACATGCTTGTAGGCCTTCCCAAGATGGTCCTTGTTTAATTCATGGATCTTTGATATCTCTCACAAGGTCCAATATATGGATCTCCAAAAATTTCTACTAAATTTGGCTTAGTGCACCTTGGGAGCACTTCGGTCTGACATGCGCCGAAATGTTCTTGGTGCTATCCAAGAGAAGAAAGGTCTCCCTTAGCATTTATCCAGCCAACTAGAGCCAATGGAGCTGACATTTTGGTCCCATGATGAACGGTTTGAAAGATACACCATTGAGCAACTTTCAACTGAGCAACAATGTCACTTTTTGCACCAACCGAGATCCGGTTGCCAAATGGAATCAGAGTGGAATCTCCTAGAACTGAGCCACATGCTTGTAGGCCTTCCCAAGATGGTCCTTATGCACTTCACAGATCTTTGATATCTCTCACAAGGTCTGAGGTATGGATCTCCAAAAATTGCTACCAAATTTGGCTTTGTGCACCTTGGGAACACTTCGGTCTGACTTGCGTTGGAAAATTCTTGGTGCTACGTGAGTGAATAAAGGTCTCCCTTAGCGTTTATTGAGCTACTTAGAGCTGATGGAGCTGAAAGTTTGGTCCCACGACGAATGGTTTGAAAGATGCACCATTGAGCAACTTTCAACTAAGCAATAATGTCACTTTTTACACCAACCGAGATCCGGTCTCCAAATGGAATTAGACTGGAATCTCCCACAACTGATCCATGTGCTTGTAGGCCTTCCCAAGAAAGTCCTTGTGCACTTCACAGATCTTTGATATCTATCACGAGGTCTGAGATATGGATCTCCAAAAATTGTTGCCAAATTTGGCTTAGTGCACCTTTGGAACACTTTGGTCTGACATGCGTCAGAATCTTCTTGGTGCTACGTGAGTGAAGAAAGGTCTCCCTTAGTGTTTACCCAACCAACTGGAGTTGATGTAGCTGACGATTTGGTCCCACGATGAACGGTTTGAAAGATGCACCATTGAGCAACTTTCAACTGAGCAACAATGTCACTTTTTGTACCAACCGAGATCCGATCGCCAAATGGAATCAGAGTGGAATATGAAAAATACAATCCACATGCTTGTAGGCCTTCCCAGGTTGGTCCTTATGCATTTCATGGATCTTTGATATCTCTCACGAGGTCCGAGATATGGATCTCTAAAAATTGCTGCTAAATTTGGCTTAGTGCACCTTGGGAACAATTCGGTCCAAGATGCGCTAGAATGTTCTTGGTGCTACACAAGCTAAGAAAGGTATCCCTTAGCATTTACCTAGCCAACTGGAGCTGATGGAGCTGACGGTTTGGTCCCACAATGAACGGTTTGAAAGATGCACCATTGAGCAACTTTCAACTGAGCAACAATGTCACTTTTTGCACCAACCAAGATCTGGTCACCAAATAGAATCAGAGTAGAATATCCTAGAATCAAGCCACATGCTTGTAGGCCTTCCCAAGATGGTCCTTGTGCACTTCACAGATCTTTGATATCTCTCACGAGGTTCAAGATATGGATCTCCAAAAATTGCTACCAAATTTGGCTTAGTGCACCTTGGGAACACTTCGGTCCGACATGTGCTAAAATGTTCTTGGTGCTATGCAAGTGAAGAAAGGTCTCCCTTAGCATTTACCCAGCCAACTGGAGCTGATGGAGTTGATATTTTGGTCCCATGATGAACGGTTCGAAAGATGCACCATTGAGCAACTTTCAATAACTTTTAACTAAGCAACAATGTCACTTTTTGCACCAACCGAGATCCCATCACAAAATGGAATTAGAGTGGAATCTACTAGAACCAAGCCATGTGCTTGTAGGCCTTCCCAAGATGGTCCTTTTGCACTTCACGGATCTTTGATATCTATCACGAGGTCTGAGATATGGATCTCCAAAAATTGCTGCCAAATTTGGCTTAGTACACCTTGGGAACACTTCAGTCTGACATGCGCAGAATGTTCTTGGTGCTACGCGATTGAAGAAAGGTCTCCCTTAGCATTTACCTAGCCAACTGGAGATGATGGAGCTGACGGTTTGGTCCCACGATGAATGGTTTGAAAGATGCACCATTGAGAAACTTTCAACTGAGCAACAATGTCACTTTTTGCACCAACCGAGATCTGGTCACCAAGTAGAATCAGAGTGGAATATTGTAGAATCAAGCCACATGATTTTAGGCCTTCCCAAGATGGTCCTTATGCACTTCATAGATCTTTGATATCTCTCACGAGGTTTGAGATATGGACTTCTAAAAATTGCTGCCAAATTTGGCTTATTGCACCTTGGGAACACTTCAGTCCAACATGTGCTGGAACATTCTTGGTGCTATGTGTGTGAAGAAAGGTCTCCCTTAGTGTTTACACGACAAACTAGAGCTGATGGAGCTGACGGTTTGGTCCCACAATGAACGGTTTGAAAGATGCACCATTGAGCAACTTTCAACTGAGCAACAATGTCACTTTTTGCACCAATCGAGATCTGGTTTCCAAATGGAATCAGAGTGGAATATCCCAGAACTAAGCCACATTATTGTAGGCCTTCCCAAGATAGTCTTCGTACACTTCACGGATCTTTGATATCTCTCACGAGGTCTGAGCTATGGATCTCAAAAAATTGCTTCCAAATTTGGCTTAGTGCACCTTGGGAACACTTCGGTCCAACATGTACTAGAACGTTCTTGGTGCTACGTGAGAAAATTAAGGTCTCCCCTAATTTTTACCTGTCCAACTAGAGCCGATGGAGCTGACAGTTTGGTCCCACGATAAACGGTTTGAAAGATGCACCATTGAGCAACTTTTAACTGAGCAACAATGTCACTTTTTGCACCAACCGAGATCTGGTCGCCAAATGGAATCATAGTGTAATCTCCTAGAACCGAGCCATGTGCTTGTATGGTTTCCAAAGATGGTCCTTGTGCACTTCACAGATCTTTAATATCTCTCACGAGGTTCGAGATATGGCTCTCAAAAAATCACTGCCAAATTTGGCTTAGTGCACCTTGGGAACACTTCGGTCTGACATGCGCCAGAACATTCTTGGTGCTACGCGAGTGAAAAAAGGTCTCCCTTAGAATTTACTCGGCCAACTAGAGCCGATGGAGCTGACAGTTTGGTCCCATGATGAACAGTTTGAGAGATGATCCATTGAGCAACTTTTAACTGACCAACAATGTCACTTTTTGCACCAACCGAGATCCGGTCACCAAATGGAATCAAAGTGGAATCTCCCATAACCAATCCATGTGCTTGTAGGAATTCCAAAGATGTTCCTTGTGCACTTCATGGATCTTTTATATCTCTCATGAGGTCCGAGATATGGATCTCTAAAAATCGCTGCCAAATTTGGCTTAGTGCACCTTTGGAACACTTCGGTCTGACATGCACCAGAGCGTTCTTGGTGCTATGTGAGTGAAGAAAGATCTCCCATAGCGTTTACCTATTCAACTGGAGCCGATGGAGCTGATGGTTTTGTCCCA
>MU228135.1:330350-341036 GCA_018584345.1 Thuja plicata | reverse complement strand
AAACACTCAAGTGTGTCGTAAGGGGTCCTGCAACCCCTTGGGACACACTTGAGCATTCAAATGGGTTGAAAGGGGTCATGTGGCCTTCCTAGGGCTACTAGTATGCCTTATCATGTACTAGGACCCCTAGGAAGACCCCATGACCACTTTCGACCCATTTGAATGCTCAAGTATGTCCCAAGGGATCGTAGGACCCCTTAGGTCACACTTGAGAATTCAAATGTGTCAAAAGGGGTCGTGGGGTCTTCCTAGGGGTCCTAGTATACCTTATCACATACTAAGACCCCTAGGAAGACCCCATAACCCCTTTCAACCCATTTGAATGCTCAAATGTGTCCCAAGGGGTCCTATGCTCAAGTGTGTCCTAAGGGTTCGTAGGACCCCTTGGGACACATTTGAGCATTCAAATGGGTCGAAAGGGGTCATGGGGTCTTCCTAGGGGTCCTAGTATGCCTTATCATGTACTAGGACCCCTAGGAAGTCCCCATGACCCCTTTTGACAATTTTGAATGCTCAAGTGTTTCCTAAGGGATCGTAGGACCCCTTGGGACACACTTGAGCATTCAAATGGGTTGAAAGGGGTCATGGGGTCTTCCTAGGGGTCCTAGTACATGATAAGGCGTACTAGGACCCCTAGGAATACCCCACGACCCCTTTCGACACATTTGAATTCTCAAGTGTGTCCCAAGGGGTCCTATGACACACTTGAAGGGGTCGTAAGGGGTCCTAAGACACATTAGAACACTCAAGTGTGTCGTAAGGGGTCGTAGGACCACTTTCCACACACTTGAGCATTCTAATATGTGGAAAGGGGTCATGGGGATACACTTGAGCATTCCAATGTGTCCTAGGACCCCTTGGGACACACTTGACCCCTAGGAATGTTAAAACTAGGGAAAATAAAAATAGCACTCATGAGAATGAGAGAATGCACTGGAAATGTTGAACCATTAGAAGCAAAGAGCGTGACATCTGGATTAGCCAATGCTTTGCCAGAGATTTTCTGAAGAAACCCAATCTCCTCTTCTACACTCTCACTTTGTTTTGCTTCCTCTGCACACAAGATTGCAATGTCTTTTTGCATTCTTTGAATTATTCCCAATTTTTGTCTTAAGGCTTCCAATTTTTGTCTTAAGGCTTGGATAATTTGACCCAGTTGATTTTCCCCCTCTTCTCACAATAATCTCATCTCTTCTCGCATATTTTTAGCAATTCCAAATTTTTTCTCACCCTCTACCCTAAGTATTTTATTTTCTTAATTCACCCCATGAAGTTCGTATAAAAGACATGTACATGGTAATATTCACAATATTTAGGACGCACAAATTGGTAACAATTGGAGCAGTAGGAGTAAGACCCCTTGGGACACACTTGATTGTTCCAATGTGTTGAAAGGGGTCATGGGGACTTCCTAGGGGTCCTAACACATGATAAAGCGTACTAGGACCCTTAGGAAGTCCCCATGACCCCTTTCGACACATTAGAACACTCAAGTGTGTCCTAAGGGATCCTACGACCTCTTGGGACACACTTGAGTGTTGAAATGTGTCGAAAGGGGTCATGGGGACTTCCTAGGGGTCATAACGCGTGATAAGACATACTAGGACCCCTAGGAAATTCTCATGACTCCTATTGACACATTGGGACAATCAAGTGTGTCCTAAGGGATCCCACGACCCCTTCGAACACACTTGATTGTTGCAATGTGTCGAAAGGGGTCATAGGAAGTTGCATGACAGACCTTCCTGCAGACATGTCCACAAATTCAAACTTCTTCATACATCGGGCCTTGTAAATCCAATTCTCACATGTCCTCCGTGATGACATTTCCTAGGACAAAGATGACCACAAATTAATTTGTCTTTGCACATTTCCTGGTACAAAAGCTCATACTTCCATCATCATACCTCCTTAAATCATGAGATTTGGTAACAACATACATCCAACATCATCTAGATGTTTAGGAAAGGATAGTGGTATTCCATTACCAACATACCCATTATATGTAAAATGATTTATGATATCACTCCACACTGGAGAATTGTCTGAGACTAGCTTGGCATTTCCAAAGACATACATACCAATTCTAGCCCTGAAAAGGGAAACACAAGTTCTATTTGGAATGTTAAGAAATCCTATATTTTCTGATGTTTTTACATTCAAATTAGGAATTAAATGTTTCTTGTACCAAATAAAACAATATGATATCAACTCTCTTGTCCCTGGTCAAGAGTACACTTGCTAAGAATTGAGCTATGAGTTCTAGATACTAACCTTGCTAGAATTTTCTCGTATTAATATATTCCCTCCAAAAACTAATCCAGAGCTCTATTAGTAAAGCACACTATTTGAATGGGACTAGAGGAATTTGTAATCTTACGAAGCAAAGCCTTTATAATTTGCAACTCGGTAAATGTTTTTCCAATGCTAGGAGGGCTCTAAATAATGGCCAATTTTTTTATGAGCTCATGATTAATGGCCGCCTCCTAACTATCATCAACAGACTCACATTTGCAGACTTGTTTCCAATCAAAATTACATTGAAGATGAGATGTTTTGGCTTCCAAATAAACTAACTAATCTATCAACAAAATATTGAATGAAAGACCAAATTCTAAACCATCTTTACCTCATATTCAACAGAGTTATAAACCTAGAAATCAGAGGACCCTTTCTGCTCAACAAACTCCCATTTTTTCTTGTAAATCCCTCTAATTTGGTTCACACACTCCCTATAAGCTTCAAGTAAATCTTCTCTCATAACCCTGAACTGGGTGTGTAAATATTTGCATATACATTCCCATATGGCTTTGTAGTTCTCTATTTATAGGAATACAAGACTCTCCATCTACGCCATCATTTTGCAAGAGTTCCATGGAAGGAGGTAATATATGGGTTGAGAGAGAGAGAGAGAGAGAGAGAGAGAGAGAGTTCCTACTCCCTCTCTTTCTACAGTTCCTACTCTCTCTCCTAGGTATTATTGTTATACTATAAATATTAATAAATAATTAATACTAATATTATACTATTATAAAATAGAGAAATAAATAATAATATAATACTAATATTTAAATAGTTATATAATACTAATATTTAAATAATTATATAATACTAATATTTAAATAATTATATAATACTAATGCTATTACCATCTAATATTAATATTAAAACAAATGAAATTTATTATATATAAACTATAACTCATAAAATTGAAAAATTGAAAAAACTTGAATAATAAAATTTTGAAATCAAAATGTTGTATTTCAGAGGGAGATATCAGATATACGATGATATCAGATATACGATAATATCGGACATACGATAATATCATATATACGATTAGGCTTGGTAGTTGCTTTGGGTTTTGGCTTTACAATGCCAAACGTGGTTGGTCAACCCAAATCACGTGTTCACCATATTTCCTCTGATCTACAGACTTAGTCAATGTAGCTGACGACCTTTTTTCACCCAAAATTGAGATATCTAGTTGAGATATCTCTAAAGTCATGATTGACATACTGATTGAAAAAAACCATAACTTTCAAATGGTTTAACCTTTTTGAAGTCTAAAACATGCATCACATTCTATGCTTCGCCTACTATAAGAAAAAAAAAGAAAAAGTTTGCAATTTTGTAAAGTTTAGAATTAGTTAAGGTGGTCATACACGAGAGTTTTTTTTATTTTTAATAAGTTGTAGCAGAAAATTCATAATTAATTATTTATTTGGTAAAAAATTACACAAAAATATGTGTCACATATGGGCATGAGTCTACTACTTATATTTAGAATCTTGTGAAAATATATCATCATTTGATTGTGATTAAGGTGGTCAGACATACACGTACTTTTTATCTTTTTCCTAAAATTTTTGTACTACTGCATTGATCAAATCTAAAATATTGAACAATTAGATTAATTTTTTTTTCATAAAAGGGCTAGTAGATTAGAAACTACATTCGATTTCCTATAGATTCTATTCTTACAACTTTTTCACATAAGGTTGATCAGATGTTTAACTTTTTACGTCAAGTTGACAAACCCTGATTTTCTAAATTTTCATTGCCACTTAAGGCCATAGCTTGGTATACCATGATCCTGCACATAGGCTTTTGGTTGTAACAAGTTTGGACACATGAAGAGAGATTGCAGAGGTAATGCCCCTTTCAAACCTTTTTCTAGTTATTGTTTTAATTGTCATGCATATGGGAACAATAAAGTAGAATGTGGGAAACCCGATCAATCTAGATATAGACAAGACAACATCAGAGGAGAATCAATAGTTAAACCCACATGTTACAAATGTAATAACGTTGGGCACATTGCAAGGTATTGTAAGTTGCAAGTAAATCAGAATAGACCTCCTCCTATTTTCTACAAATGCAACAATCCAAGGCATATAACAAATTTTTTCAGGTACAATGGAGTAGACTACAAGAGAGTACCACCTCCTATGAATACAAAGAGGAATGACAATGATACTGGTAAGTGTCTTACAGAATACAAATATGAATTTGATAATTGCTTCAAGAAAGGGGAAGATAAAAACAGTGGAAAGGTATGGAAAGTCAAAGAGTCAAATGAGATAGTGGTTCAGGGAGAGACAGTAGATGCTACTGAATCTTCGCTTGATGCTAACACTACTACATCAACCTAAATGGATGATCATGGCCTTAGGGGAGCATTGGATGAAGAAATATCCAACCCCTGATTCTGAGGAGTAAGCTCAAGCGAGATTGGTTATGATATACACAAACAATATGAAACTCCTATCTGTGATCACTACATCGGACAATGTATATTTGGTGTTCGCAAGATTTGTGATTGAATAGACAGTGTATGAAGTAAGTTCAAAAGTTTTAATTATGCAAATTGAATATGTTCTAGCATCTGAAATTGATACATTTGAGGAGAAATGGGGCACATATGAAGAGAAATCAGCTAAAGTCAGAGAAGAACATACTAGAGGCTTAAGGAAGAGAAGAGTGGAGAATATAATTGATGACTGTGTAGCTAAGGCAGGTATAAATAAAGAAGAGATGAGAGAAGTAAGGAAGAAGATAGCAGAGAGATATTTTAGGTTGGTAAGCACTGCTACTGCAGCCCTTCCATCTCTATAGATTGAACAAATAGTTTGTACTATTTCTACTGTAATTGATGTGACTACACCCTCACCACCACAGAAGACATCGTAGGAAGAGATAGAAAATATTGTTCCTCAGAGAAACACTAGGTCCACTAAATTGGACTCACCTCCTAAGAAGCAGAGGACTAAAGTAGAAGAAAAATAAGTTGAAAAAGAGACCACAAGTGATAGACATGTATGGAAGCCTGATATAAAGATGCTAGAGAAAAGAGCTAATGAGCAAGGAAATCTTGTTTCAGTGAACAAATACTATGATAGGTATGAGGAATCTGACAAACTAGTGATTGAGTACATAGTAGTAAATCATTTACTTGTTCTCAAGAAGAATTTATTAGAGATAGAGGGCAGTATATCTGAGGAATTGTATGGAAAATTTGAGATTAGAAAACAACTTGCACATATTGAAGATGAGGCAATTAGAAATCAAGTTATCGAGGATATGTTACCAATAGTTTTTGTACGAGAGAGAGAGAGAGAGAGAGAGAGAGAGAGAGAGAGAGAGAGAGAGAGAGAGAGAGAGAGAGAGAGAGTATTTAATGACCTTAAACCTTTGTTGAGGACTAAAGACAGATTAGTAAAAACTATGGGCAGAAAGTATGAGGAAGTCTTAGAGGAGACTCAAAAGGCATTATATCTGATACTTATGAGTAATATTCATGTGAATACTCCACCTCCTAAATCTACTATGCATAGACCTATAGGAATTGGAGAGAGGTCTAAGGAAGTTGAAGCAAATGTTGAGAAGAGCAAAGTTAGTACTAACACGCAACCAGATTTCTATGTTTCTAGTGTTCTGGTGACCCTTGAAAATTCACATGATGATCTAAAGATCCATTTGAATAAAATGCTAATAATATAGTGGAAGATGAAGTAGAACAGAAAGAGGTAGAGTAGAAAGAAGAATCAGAACAAAAAAAAGGAGACAGACACATCAAAAGAAGAAGCAAGAGTTGATGTAAAACCTGAAATTGACACATCTACTATTCTATTGTTGGAAAGTAAGGACAAGTTTGTAAGCACATATGTTGATAGTATGGATGAGGATGAACTGATGAAACTATCCTTCATCGCATTCACAAAGGAAAAAGAGAGACTTGAGCAGAAAGGAGACAAAAAGACTAAGGTAATTGCTAGAGAAATTGATACTGTGAACAAACTGCTTCTAGTCCCTATTGTTTTTCAAAGTAAAGATGATGCAGAGAATATAAAAATGGCTCTAGATGATTTTGATGGTCACTATGATTCCTTAGTAAAGATCATTGAAGAGAAGGCACAGATAAGTTATCTAGAGAAGAAGTTGAAGGAAGTATGCCAGTCTGTTTCATGGGACTTGGGCATTCTAACATCAGCTACATCAAAGGCCAAAAATTGTGTCACACATGGAAGGATGTTATACAACTATTGTATGAACCCTATCAGACACATACATAATATAAAAGATATTATTGCAAAGGACAAGGCTAATCTGAACAGCATGATGGATAGTTGTGAGACCTCCTCACAATCTGTAATGGAGATGGATAGAGAGGTAACACAGATTTTGGGTAAATTGAATGTATTGGATATAGAGAAAGGGAGACTAATCACAATATTTGGTTTGCTGAAGAGTCTAATCACTCCTAGGATATCAATTCTTGAAGTACATCTATCTGATATGGAGAAGAATACAGATTCACTGACAAAATCTATGCCCACAGAGTTAAAAGCAACAGAGATTTAATCCTATGCATTGAATGGACTAATACATGTTAGTCAGTTGTTGATAGAGTCATGGAATGTAGAAGTCAAGATCTTGGAAGATTCCTTTCAATATATTCTAAAGCTGGTGAGCAAGCACTAATTTCTACATTTTTGTAAATTTTGGATGTACACCTTTTCCATTGTTGTCAAAGGGGGAGAAGAGAGAAGAAAAATGAGAAAAATAGAATAGAAGATAAAAAGAGAAAAATTTTGTACTGGGACACTTAGTCATTTTTTGATAAGTGTTGCCATCAATGCCAAAGGGAGAGATTGTTGGCAAGTGATTTTTTTGTTGAGATATGAGTCACTTAATGGTTGTCATTTATGGCAACACATATGATAGTATGATTGAGTTAATTACAGTTTTGGAGATACAGTTATGAAATTGACTAAGTATAGAAACAATAGTACACAGTATAACAACATTGTTTTGGATAGTGAAGATCGTGTATGATGTTTGATGACTAGCTAGCTTAGAGGAAGATACTATGATGTATGAATGACCTACAGTTAAGATAAATTTTGTTTTAGTGATGTTTACAGAGTGTTACAGTGATTTGAAGACATGTGAAGATATCATAACAGTGTAACAGAGAAGTTGAATAGTTGTGATGATTGAGCGAGAATGAGATAGAATCCAAGCGTGGTAAGTTGGATTGGTATTGTGAATTACCTATACTTTGGTAATACAAGAGTGCTGAAATTATATTTACTTTTTGTTTAATTATTTATTATGTTTTGTAATGCAATTGAGAGTCGACCAAATGATGTAAGACATATATATGAGGAATATTTTGTAAAGCAAAGTAGTAATATATGTATGGATGGATATGTAGAGATGACTGATGAGAGATGCGAGATTAAAGATTGACAGATTTTGTTAAGAGCTATAACTGGAACTATCTAAGCATTGGAGATGCTTGTTTTGTTCATTACTGAGAACACTTTGTAACAAAAGTATTGGTTATAGAGTTGTAAGCTCAGTGTACCCCTAATAGGGTGTTGTATACCTTTAACATGGTTGATATTCCTTTAACAGGGAAATGTACTATGTAATATTCAGCTCCTAACAAGGACATTATACTTTAGTGCATACTTGTGGGTACCATCACCACCAAGGTTTTCCCTTGGCCTAGGTTTCCTTGACAAAAAATCATGGTGTAATGAGTTGTGTGTTATTTTCTTATGTTCTTTTCATTTCAGCAATCACATGGTTTATGTGGAATTGGTTTAAGTTTAATTTAAAGTGTTGTAATACTGATTCACCCCCCTCTCAGTATTACTTAATCCTAACATACTCTAGACTTATATATTGTTGTTTCAGGTCAAAAGATTAATCCCCACAAATCTGAGATATACATTTTTAACACAAATATGATCATTTCGAGGAAAATTGTCAAAATCTTGGGTTTCACATTAGAAGCACTCCCATCTACATATTTAGGTATACCATTTTTTATGGGATAAAATAAAGCTAACTATTAGAAATCCATCATTGAAACAATTAAGAATAGAGTGTCAACATGGATAATTAGATGGTTGTCATTATCAAGGAGAATTTTTCTCATAAAAACAATGTTATCTGATATTCCTAATTATTATATCTTGGTTCTCAAAAATCCTACATCAGTAGTATAGAAAATTGAAAAAATTATAAGAGATTTGTTATGGAAAGGGAATATGATAGAGGAGAAAAAGATACTGCTGATATATGTTAAAAATATGGCACTTAGTAAAGAGATGGGGGGACTGGGTTTGGATGATATATAAAAAATAAATTTAGCATTTGGTGGAAAACTTATTTGGCAAATGTATAGCAAACCTGACAGTAAATTGTGTAAAATTATGCAAGAGAAGTATTATAATATATTCAACTGATCCGCTTAGAATTATAACCATTTTGGACCCACCTAAGGGTTCAAGTATATGAAATTTTATGATTTCATCTAGGGATGTAGTCACCATGTATATTTCTTGGGAAGTTCATAATGGAGAAAGTGTCCAATTTTGGGTAGATTCTTGGAATGGTCTACCATCTTTGAACAAAATTCATAACCTTTCGGATACTATTCCAACTATCACTTCTTGTTGGGGGAATAATTTTATTGATTATGTTTGTATTGTAGAAATTTATTCAAGAAAGGCTAGATGGAAAGATCCATCCTCTCTTCCTATAAGTATTGATAAAATCATCTGTCTTCAAGCTATCTTTAATAGTCGAGTAGTGTATATTTCAGATAAGCAAGACAAATTAATATGGGTGCCTTCACAAGATGGTCACTATTGTATCAAGGTTGGATACCGAGCCATTCAACAAATGAAAAACCAACAACTCAAACAAAGAGTCTTCTCACTATGTTGGAATAGCTCAATTTTGCCTAAGGTAGGATGGTTTGCCTGGCTAGCTCTAAGAAAGAAGATTTTAACAAGTGATAGATTGGAAAAGATGCAAATAGCTCAATCATTTCGATGTATCTTATGCAGTAAGGAAACTGAGACAGTGGATCACCTATTACTACAATGTCTTTTTTCCAAGAGTGTTGGCTCTTTGTTATGAAAAAATTAAACTTGGTAATGCCTCTTCCTAACACCATATGGGAGATATTCTAGCCTTGGCCCATCCTTTATTCTTCATCATTGTTTGCATGCATCTGGAAGTGTATCCCAGCCTTAGTTATATGGTCTATTTATTGGGAGAGAAATAAATGTTTATTCATGAAGGTAACTACTCCCTTGCATAAGGTTTTGGATGGCATAGAAAAGTATATTTTTAATGAAAATGTGCAAAACAATGCTAAGTATAATTCTCAATTTTCATCTTGGGATGGTAACATTGTAAAATAATGGAATCTGTTGTCTATTCCTTCCATTACTCCCTTTAATAATAATATTAAGCAAGTTGTTGACAAACCCTCTGTGAAATGGCAACCTCTGAATCTAAATTTTGTAAAAATAAACTTTGATGGTTCGTTAAGAGCTCACTCGGAGGATTCAAGAATAGGAGTTTTCATTAGAAATCATTTGGGAGAGGGAAGGCTTTTAAATCTATTCCTATTCCTCCAGGCACCAACAATATCGTTGAAGCTCATACATTTTTATCTGGCTTGTGTTTAGCAAAAATAATAGGATTTTCTAAAATTCATATTGAAGAAGATTCTTCAATAATTGTCAATGCTTGCATAAACAGGAGAACTTTAAATTGGCATATAGCCTATATTCTGAAAAAAATCTTGGGCCTTATTAGATTTCTTCTTAGAGTACCGCATTTCTCATACGTATCGGGGAGGTAACAAGCTGGTTGACCTTCTCACCAATATGGGATGCGATAAAATACACATGGACACCTCGATGGACAACTATAATTTAGCCAATTATCCAAACTTGGCAAAGATTATTACTAACGAAAAGGTTCTAGTTAAACAAATTTTTGCGCATTGAACAAGTACATTACGTAAGATTTTATCATGTGGCACATTATTTTAGGATGCAATTCATTTAAAGCCTGCACATGTGATAAATTGATCACGATCTTTCATATATTCATAATCATACCACATATTGTTTCATTTTATTCTTTCAGTGCTAACATGTGTGACATGGCCACTTATTTCAGCCATCATGTGTATAAAAAGCTAACGTGTGTCCTTGGTATGATTGAATTCCAATTAATATGCCTTAAGGGCCCGTTTGGTTGCACCCCATAACCGGGTTATGCAGCCCATAACCCGGTTATGGGGTGCAATTCCTTGTTTGGTGACCTCTAAATTGAATGCGAATATGGATTTGCAAATCCCCATTTGTG
>MU228135.1:249356-312532 GCA_018584345.1 Thuja plicata | reverse complement strand
CCTTTTTATCCTTTGAGTGAGGCTGAGTCTGCTTCTTATTATTTTTCCTTATTACTCTCTCATCCTGATGATGGATCACGGAGTGTGATCCGAAACGTTGATGCTTAAAAACACACACAATCAAAAAACAAAAATTCAGCTCAAAACAGAAGAATAATACTGAGTAGTTCAGGAGTAAAATTTCATCTCTGATATTCAATAATAATAACAATATGCATAGAAGCATTATTTATACAATAGTAGACCACCGATTAAAAAGAATGAAAGCATGCAGTTAGAATTAACTGCACAGGTACAATGTGCACTCACAATGTTTCCCTTACCTCCCAAATATATTATGCAAGCATATCTTCCTATTGGCCTAGAACCATTGCACTTCGTTTGGCAGCAGTTGCTAGTCATTTCAATTCAAAAATAATATTAAAATAAAATTTAAAAATAATACATTTACTATTTGTATACTTCCATATTTTCACATATACTTGTAACAATTATAATTCCAGCATCACCAAAAAAAAGCTCATCTTAATTATAAATTAGTGCTTTAATACACTATGTTTATGTGTAAATAAATTGAATGAAAATTCCATATAACATGGTCTAATGTATACATATGACATATAAGATTGTTGAAGTGGAATTAAATTTAATAGAAATTCTTTAATATGATATAACAAAATATCTTTAACTTTTTCCTTTCCCAAAATGTGATACAAAAATTGATTTAAAAATATTAAAAATAATTTCAAATTTATTACTTAAATCTATTCAGTGGATAGCCACTCTTTGTTACAGGCTTTACATGTGAAATATTTAAGATTGGCGAAAGTATGACACACATGATGTTCATACATTGTTGCATAGCTCGCAAAAATTGCATAGACAAGGAAGATGTTTGCATAGGTAGTAGATTCTTCCTTTACACCTACGAATGACATTTTCTCTAAATCATGTGCACAAAATGCATTCTTCATATATGCATTCTGTATATATGCTCTTCCAGATTCCAAATTAAGACCCAACAAGATTTGAGCTTAATATTACCATTACTGACAGAAGAACATGTGTTATTTGTTAGATCGAAATATAACTCACCAGGTGTCTGAGTAAAAGTATCCCATTGCTTGTTCCGACGATGCCTTGATTTGTAGAAGATGCTCAAAATTGGTGGAAAATTTAGTGCTGCACTAACTGTGGAGTCTAGACTGCATTGACTGGAGAATTTAGTTCCAATCTAATTTCCCTATTTTACCTTTTGCCAGACATGGCTTTTTCTTTTGTTATGGTTGCCGCATTTAAACTATCATATAGGGACTTTCTTGACTTAAAAGCCCACATAAAGTGTTAAAAATAGGGTTCTATATAAGAAAATTATTAAAAAATTTATATATTTTTTATAAAATAGTGTTACATATATAAAATAGGATGAAAGAAATCATATCATAAAAGATAAAAATGACGCAATAATCCAAAACAAGAAATGATTATAACTAGTTACTTGTATGGTGTGAGTAAGAGCATTAGGAAGAGGTGAACTGGTGTTGTATTGTGAAAGTAAGTTACAATTTGGTTGAAGAGAATTCTAACAAATTTGAGGGATAAATAAAATGGTGAATTAACTATTTATTATGATAATAAATTTGTGATAAAAAAATAATATTCCAAAATCATAATATGAAAATTGATTAGAAATCTTGTGACAAAAGATTTGATTGGTTTTGTAGATTTAGTAATAAACTTATTGACTTGTTTACTAAAATATCATAACATGAAATTTTTGTAAAATGAAATGTATTAGGTACACATTGAACATTAGAATGTAAAGTGATAATGTTTAGCATCTCTACCATAGCAAATGTTCACCACTTGATCTAATATTAAACATGATTTGGGGGTGTTACACACGGATTTCACGTAAGCACGATGTCTATACAATGAAATAAATCTTAAATTTATTTAAATTCACCCTATTTTTTAATATCATCAATTATGTCTTATTTACTACTATGTCATTTTCAAAATCAAAATAATTATTATATTATAATTAAATTATATATTATTATTCATAAATTGTAGATTATGCAAATTTTGTATTAAATAATTATCATTAATAAATTTATGGAAATTATTTTATAGGTTTTAGAATTCTATTATTATTAAATTATTATCTTCTAAAAAATCTATTATACTTTATTAAATTATATTTAATATTATGACTATAATTAATTCTTAGGCAAATACTAATATTGTTTAGAGTTAGTACCAAATTCATTGTTTTGTTTATTAAGTATGAGTAAAATATTTAAGAGTAAAATAAATGTTATATATAATTATAATAATAATGTTTAACAACCACAAATGTTCAGTATTTTAGTAATATTCATCATCTTTTTCTATATCTAAATATCTAGTGTAATTTTTTTTATAATAATAATAATTTATATATTTAATATTAAATATGATTCTAATTTTTTCCCTTCTAAAAAGAAATATTTTACAATCATATAAAAACTTAATATTTATACAAATATCAATCAAATACACCACATTTCTATTAAAAAATAAAAAATACATAATTTTCTTATTTATTTTCTTAAAATAAGAAAACAATTCAGAATCAAATCTATATGTCCTACGATTTAGAAAATGTTTGAATTGAAACAATATTACAATACATTACCTAAACACAGATGCTAATTATACAGTAGAAATAAAAACTAAACCTTACCCAAATAAAAATGTGGACGCTTGATTAAATTCAAAAAATTTACATTGATGGAACATCATGGACCTATTTGTCCTACATTAAATTCAAAGTTGTCCCTACTTCAATGTGGAGTATCAAATATGGTTGTTCGTCTGTCATCTTTCCTTTATTCAATCCATATTTTTCCACTTCTTAACGAAATACTTTTCAGAACTGCCACGTCACAACCATTGAAAATTCATCCTATGATGCTGCCTCTGAGAAACCTAGTCCGCATACTTACTTCAGACTTTGCTGACCTATTTGAATTAGTATACAGCCACATTTCTCTTTAAAAATTTGGAAAATACTATTTTTCAAAGAAATTGGGATAAAAGGTGAATCCATTGGAATGGGCGTATATATATATATATATAATTTTAGAGGTAGAATTCAATATTAATATCATAAAGAAGGAGTGTATCAGATATTACATAGATCTATATTAAAGATACTTCTCATCCCAATTATCTCACAAAAGCATTAAACAAATTTAAAAAAAAATCAACATTTTAGTATAGATTTGTGAAGCCATGTGTTATTTTTGTCAATAAGTCGCATGCTTATTTTAGTGCCCCTTTTTTCCACTTCCAAAAAAATTGACAAAAGCTGCTTTAATTGCCTAGCTCAATTGGTAAATAATCCTCAAAATTGTATAAATATAATGTTTCCTTATTAATCTAAATAATACAAATATATATTAAATAGATTTTAAAAATATCCTTTTTTATTTGATAAATATTATTTTTTTATTATTAATTTTTGAATATTTTTGTCTTTATTATTACATATTTAAAATTACTTAATATAAATTAAATCCAATAAGATAAAAAGTTTACTTTATTCTTATTTTTAAAATAATCAACTTTTTTTCCAACACCCTACCTTATAAATTAAAATTTTATCCAATATAATAAATTAAAAAATACATTTATGACATTGACTCAAAAAAAATCTTTAAATACAAAATATTATCATAATAAATGAAAAAACTATAAAATAACTTATTTGATTATTAATTTTTTTTAGTCAAATCCAATAGAGTTGAAAAGATTATATGGTGAATACATTTAATTATTATTATTATTGCATCATAGTAGTAATTAAATATTCAGAACCATTAATGCCGAATAGTTGCTGAAGGAGTTTAGATGCTTCGATTATACTAATACAAAACATGAAAAAGTCCAAACTTAAAAAAAAAGGGAAAATCGCAATTATTGGAATGAGAAAGCTGGAACTTTTTACAAACCTTGTAAAAGAATGTCTGCATAGGCTTCATCAGTTAAAGACGAGAATACTCTGTCACCATTAACATCGCCTTTGAAAAATTTAGCATATTGATTTTGAATAATAGAATTTGTTTATTAACGAGTAAAACGGTAGTGCTAGAGGGAAACGCCATGAATATTAGGGTTTTCCACATCCCAGAGGTAATTGACGGGCAAATCAAGTAGTTGGAAAGACGGCGAAGAGAATAACTGCATTTCTGGATCCCAAAGCATGTCCAAATCCAAATCTTCTGTAAGGAAATTCCATGGCGGAGAAATTACATGAGAAATGTAATCATTTGGCCATACTGGAGGTGCAGGGGTGATTTGGTAGCGATCTTCTTCTTTTTGCAAAGGGCAGAAGGAGGCCTTAGGATTAGGGCTTTTTCGAAGAGCAGTGAAATCCTCCCTTGGCAGAGGAGAAGAGGAAGAGGAAGAGGAAGAGGAAGAGCAGCCTGTGAGTCGCTACACAACCGCCTTGAAATCTTGGGCCTGCGCGTGTATTATTTCTGGAGATCGGAGATATATTATCAAAGGTTGAATCTTTATGCAGTTGTGAGAGTCTTTGGAAACCTGGAGTGGGGCGAGTTTCGAACCTGCGATCCCCGATTTTCTCCTACTCTTTCTCTTTCTCAACTCCTCCATGGATGATAAGGGGAGAATTATTTGTCGCCCCTTAATAAAACCTGTAAGCTTCTCTGCACTCTGATCTGTAAATCTAGAAAATGAAGGTTTTGTTTGTTTCCTTTAACTGGTGTGGGAGATTTATAAGCCCCTGAGAAAAAGGAATGAGGTTTGAAGCGGTCTGAAGATTAAGTGATGAAACATTCTTGAATGGGAAGAGTTCATACTTCAACACTGTACTGTGCGCTCAAAATGGTTTACGTGTATCCCTCTTTCACTCGTTTAATTAAATAAAGATTAAAATGCACATATTGACTGGGTCTGTACTCAATTAACTTCATCCTACCATGTCAATGATAAATCAGAAATCGCAATGATTGCGCGGTGTCCAAATTGATAGTAATTTGTGACTCGTAAATGTTTATAATTAATTAGGCATTTTTAAATAATGAAAGTCATTGTACATATCGTATATATTATAAATAAATGAAATGGAAGAACGAGACTTCCTATAAAAATAGATGAAATGTCATTTTACTGCAAGAAAAACTCACCTCTACCTACTGTTCAAAACTCAATCACAACACATTAAAAGCAGTCGGTGTTTCAGTTTGTCTGAAAATGAGTGTTCGTCTGCAACCTCTCCTCATTTATTAAATGCATAATCTTTTTTTTGGCTGTCATTGAATTATTTACTTCTCAGAATTAACTTGTCAAAGCCGCTAGGACTACGTAGAATTCATTCTCTCACGCGGCCATTGAGATGCTAAGTATTTACTCGTGCTATCAGAAATAATATATTAGAGGTTAAAAACTAGCTAATATAGACTCTATATTTAAAATACGTCGAGATGCATTGAGGTGTTGAATTTTTCAACTTTAATTTTTTTCTATTAAAGGCGAATGATGAAAAAATTCAACGCCTTGATACATCTCGGTGTATTTTAAATATAGAATCTATAATAGCTAGTAGCAGCCGCAACGCGTGTAACACATTGAATTAATTAATTTGATTAGTGTTAGCATTTAGCATTACAATTTATATGATGGTTCCGGTTAGCATTAGGGTTAGAGTTTGGGTTACATTTAATATTATGATTACAGTAAGGGCTTAGTTTTAAGGTTGGGTTTATGGTCATGGTTATGAGGAGAATTATGGTTAGGGTTAAGGATAGGGTTAGTGTTAGGGTTAGAGTTTGGTTTGCATTTATTATTATGACTAGGGTAAGGGCTTAGTTTTAAGGTTGGATTTTTGGTCATGGTTATGAGGAGAATTATGGGTAGACTTAGGAATAGAGTTAGCAATTGAATTATAATTAGTGTTAGGGTTCATGGTAAAGATAATGGTTAAAATTAGGGTTTATATCATGGTTAGGGCTAGAGTGCGTATTCAGGTTAAACATTTATAGTTAAGGTTAAACCCTATGTTTAAGGTTAAGGGTTAAGGGTTTGGATTATGGTTAAGGTTAAGATTATTATCATGGTTAGGATAAAGGTTAGGATTAGGGTTTACCTAGGGTTATGGTTATTGATAGAATCATGTTTAGGTTTAGGGTTTCCATCATTGTAATACGGTTTTAAGGCTATATAATATTTAAGGTTAAGTTTTGGAGTAGGTTTAGGGTTAGGGTTGGGATTATGGTTAACAATAGGGTTTAAGATTATAGTAAACAATTACATTATATTAGTTAGTTTTAGGTTGATAGTTAGGTTTAGGGTTTGGGTTATGGTCAAGTTAAAGGCTAGAATAATGGTTAGAGTTTAGGATTATTATTATGGTTAGGATTTATATCATGAATATTCTTAGAGTTAGGGTTAGGATAATGGTTAGGGTGTGGTTTATATTATATTTAAGGTTAGAATTTACATCATGAATATGGCTAGTAGTTGTACTTAGGATTATGGTAAGGATTGGGATTAAGGTTATAGTTAGGGTTTACATAATGGTGAGATTTGGGCTTTGATGTATGGCTGAGGAGAAGGTTAGGATTAAAAATATAAATAGGGACATGACTTAAGATTAAAATTTAGGGTTTACACAATGGTTGGGGTTAGGGTTAGGATTTGATTAAGGATTAGAGTTGGGGTTAGGGTTAGGATCATGATTAAGAATAAAGTTAGAATTACGACAACGATTAGGGTTCAAGATTATAATTATAATTATATTTAGATTTAGGGTTTTCATCATGGTTGTAAGGTCAAGGCTATGATTAGGGTTAGCTTTTAAGGTTAGGGATGGGATATAATTATGATTTAGTATTATGGTTAAGTTTTGTTAGGATTAAGTTTTAGGGTTTATTGTATAGGGATTGAGGTTCATGGTTTGGTTAGGTTTTGGATTAGGGTTAGGGTTAGGGTCAAAATAATAGTTACAGTTAGGATTATGGTTAGGATTTAGGATATTAAGATTATTGGTTATATTTATTATTTACATAATGGTTGAGTCTAGGGTTTTGCATATGGCTAGGAGGAGAATTGGGGTTAAGATTATGGATATGGTTATGCTCTTCGTCAAGGATTATGGTTTATATTTTTGTCAGGGTTATATTTTATATCATGGTTAGGGTTATGTTAGGGTTTGGATTATGGTTAAGGTTAAGATTATTATCATGGTTGGGATTAGGGTTTACCTAGGCTTGTGATTATTCATAGAATCATGTTTATGTTTAGTGTTTTCATCATGGTTCTAGGGTTTTAAGGCTATATAATAGTTAGGGTTAAGTTTTGGAGCAGGTTTAGAGTTAGGGTTGGGGTTATGGTTAGGAATATGGTTTAGGATTATAGTGAACAATTACATTTTATTACTTAGTTTTAGGTTGATAGTTAGGTTTAGGGTTTGGGTTATGGTCGAGTTAAAGGCTAGAATAATGGTTAGAGTTTAGGGTTATTGTTATGGTTAGGATTTATATCATGAATATTCTTAGGTTACAGTTAGGATTATCGTTAGGGCTATGGTTTATGTTATAGTTAAGGTTAAAATTTACATCATGAATATGACTAGGGTTGGAGTTAGGATTAGTGTTTCAAATTGAGGTTTAGGGTTATGATTAGGATTATGGTTAGAATAATGGTTTGTGATCAGGAATATGATTAGAATAAGGGCTAGGGATAGGTTTAATGATTGAGATTAAAATAAGGATAAGGTTATGGTTTGAGGTAAAAATTGGGTTAAGGAACTAAGGGTCAAAGATAGAATTAAGGTTGGGTTTATGGTCATGGTTACGAGGAGAATTATGGTTGGGGTTAGGGATAGGGTTAGTGTAAGGGCTTAGTTTTAAGGTTGGGTTTATGGTCATGGTTACGAGGAGAATTATGGTTAGGCTTAGGAATAAAGTTAGCAATTGAATTATAGTTAGTGTTAAGGTTCAGGGTAAAGATAATGGTTAAAATTAGGGTTTATATCATGGTTAGGGCTAGAGTGAGTATTCAGGTTAAACATTTATAGTTAAGGTTAAGGTTAAACCCTACGTTTAAGGTTAAGGGTTAAGGGTTTGGATTATGGTTAAGGTTAAGATTATTATCATGGTTAGGATAAAGGTTAGGATTAGGGTTTACCTAGGGTTATGGTTATTGATAGAATCATATTTAGGTTTAGGGTTTTCATCATTGTAATAGGGTTTTAAGCTATATAATATTTAAGGTTAAGTTTTGGAGTAGGTTTAGGGTTAGGGTTGGGATTATGGTTAACAATAGGGTTTAAGATAATAGTAAATAATTACATTATATTAGTTAGTTTTAGGTTGATAGTTAAGTTTAGGGTTTGGGTTATGGTCAAGTTAAAGGCTAGAATAATGGTTAGAGTTTAGGATTATTATTGTGGTTAGGATTTATATCATGAATATTCTTAGGGTTAGGGTTAGGATTATGGTTAGGGTGTGGTTTATATTATAGTTAAGGTTAGAATTTACATCATGAATATGGCTAATAGTTATACTTAGGATTATGGTAAGGATTGGGATTAAGGTTATAGTTAGGGTTTACATAACATGGTGAGATCTCAGGTTTGATGTATGGCTGAGGAGAAGGTTAGGATTAGGGTTATGATTAAGAATATAAATAGGGTTATGACTTAAGATTAAAATTTAGGGTTTACACAATGGTTGTGGTTAGGGTTAGGATTTGAGTAAGGATTAGAGTTAGGGTTAGGGTTAGGATCATGATTAAGAATAAAGTTAGAATTATGACAATGATTAGGGTTTGAGATTATAATTATAATTATATTTAGATTTAGGGTTTTCATCATGGTTCTAAGGTCAAGGCTACGATTAGGGTTAGCTTTTAAGGTTAGGGATGGGATATAATTAGGATTTAGTATTATGGTCAAGTTTTGTTAGGATTAAGGTTTAGGGTTTACTGTATAGGGATTGAGGTTCATGGTTTGGTTAGGTTTTGGATTAGGGTTAGGGTTAGGGTCAAAATAATAGTTACAGTTAGGATTATGGTTAGGATTTAGGAGATTAAGATTATTGGTTATATTTATTATTTACATAATGGTTGAGTTTAGGGTTTTGCATATGGCTAGGAAGAGGATTAGGGTTAAGATTATGGTTATGGTTATGCTCTTCGTCTAGGATTATGGTTTATATTTTTGTTAGGGTTAGGGTTTATACCATGGTTAGGGTTATGTTAGGGTTTGGATTATGGTTAAGGTTAAGATTATTATCATGGTTAGGATTAGGGTTTACATAGGCTTGTGGTTGTTGATAGAATCATGTTTAGGTTTAGGGTTTTCATCATGGTTGTAGGGTTTTAAGGCTATATAATAGTTAGGGTTAAGTTTTGAAGCAGGTTTAGAGTTAGGGTTGGGGTTATGGTTAGGAATAGGGTTTAGGATTATAGTAAACAATTACATTTTATTAGTTAGTTTTAGGTTGATAGTTAGGTTTAGGGTTTGGGTTATGGTCAAGTTAAAGGCTAGAATAATGGTTAGAGTTTAGGGTTTTTGTTATGGTTAGGATTTATATCATGAATATTCTTAGGGTTAGAGTTAGGATTATTGTTAGGGTTATGGTTTATGTTATAGTTAAGGTTAAAATTTACATCATGAATATGGCTAGGGTTGGAGTTAGGATTAGTGTTTCAAATTGAGGTTTAGGGTTATGATTAGGATTATGGTTAGAATAATGGTTTGTGATTAGGAATATGATTAGAATAAGGTCTAGGGATAGGTTTAATGATTGAGATTAAAATAAGGATAAAGTTATGGTTTGAGGTAAAAATTTGGTTAAGGAACTAAGGGTCATAGATAGAATTACAATTTGATTTAGCTTTATCGAAGAACCCTAACCTAAATTTAAATCCAAATATTTTTGGAAGCTAACTAAGCACTTAATACAATCCTAACTCTTGGCTTGATTCTAATTCAATCCATAACCCTTAAATTAATTTAATTAAAATATAACCCTTAAATTAATTAAATAGTAACAATACCTAATTAAACATTGATTAAGCTCTAAAAAAATTAAAAAGTAAATTGAACCTTAGATAATATATATTAACTTGATCGAAATTAAACCTTAATTCAACCCTAACCATAATTTCAACCTTAAAGTACTATCAAATAGTAATTTAAATTTCTATTTTTTATACTTATTTGTATAAAATATATTATTAGTAAATTTAAATTGAAGTTGAACTTTTATTGTATAGGTTAGAAGATAGAGTATCTTTTTAGCTATAAATTTGAAAAAAAATAATAATCATTCTACATATCTAAGAAAAATTACTATTCTCTTTTTGCTCTTTCCATGCAAATGATTTCAAATTCTAAATTAAATTCTAATTCTAAATTAAAACAAATTCTATTTATTCAACAATTAGAATAAATTTAAAACTAAAAAGCTAATATGAATAGAACCTTTCTATTTTTCTTTTGTAGATGTATAAACAACATTTATATTTTATCTTTTATTTTTGCATGCAAATTATTTGAAAATTTAAAATAAAAATAAATTATATTTTTTTTTATTTCTAAAAAATGAAATATAGATAGTTTGAAAATAAATCTAGAACTAAAATCTATGTATTAATGGATTCTTTCTATATTTTGAGATATTTGAAAAATTCTTTCTATATTCAATATTTTAAAAAAATCTATATTTAAACAAACTTCTATTTTTTAAAAATTTTAAACTAAAATCTACATTTGATTTTAATATAATCTTTGTATTTTTTTTATATATTTAAGAAACATTTCTATTCTATTTTCTCATACAAATCATTTTAAATTTGATAATTAAGTTAAATTCTGTTTTGAAAATTTTAAATGAAACAAAAATTAATTTTAGAATAAATAATTTCACAATGAATTTTTGAGATTTACAATTGTCAAATAGAAAAATAGAAACATTAATGATTTTTTATTAAATATAGATTTATGAGAAATTCTCACACACTATTAAATAATAATTAAATATCAATTAATATAACAATGATAATTAAATATTGAAACTTTGTCAACATTCTCCATGCTTGTATAATGCCAAATTCTTTATGAAAGTATTTCTGCCCGCAAATTCTTTTGCACCTAGCCAAATGATTCCCACCTAGTCAATACTTTTTGCACACTTCAAGTCCTCTATCCAACATCAACAAATTTCCAATCCTATTTTTTCACTTCTTCCTCTAATTTTCCAAATTGTTTGGTTGAATAACCTTAATAACATTGCGCTGGAAACATTATGCATAGGCATAATGGTGTCCATGCTCACCTATGCTTTTTGAATTTTGCTCGCTGTGTAAAATTGTGGTGATGTGTAGGAAAACAATTGTTGTTAAAGAGAGCTCATTCAACAAATTTTATTACTAAAATATTTAATGGCCCCAACATGCAATTAAAGACATTCAGACTTAATTTATATATTGTTTTCAATAAATAAATGATCATAGTTTTTGTTACCAAATAAATATGCAGTCTAAAACTGTATAGTAATAGTCAAACACACTAGAATATTTAGAATGAGTCAAATATGGAGGGCCTTTCCCCTTTCAATGGGCTTCTGCTAAGAATAGGAGAAATCCCAGGAATCCCTATTTTGCATGCAATAGACGCGGAAGTGGGAAAGCATATTAAATTTCAAACAAAGGGGATAAATTGTCAAATAATATAAGGTATCGTTGCTTTATTAGAAAATGAACGAATTACCATTGTTAGCGTCTGAGAACTCCTACATAAATATTGTCTGGTAAGGCTTTTCTAGAGAAGTTTCATAACATTTACGAAGACAAATGCTTACGTCTATACAATGAGATTATACAGACAATAAATGAAAGAGATTTATGATGCAAATAGGGATTGTACAACAACAAATGAGAGAATGTAGTACACTGTAAGAAGAAATGAAAGACAAGAAAAACATGCCATCGATGATCCAAGTAATAGAAAATGAGTTTCCTAGCATAAATCTCACTCTGGTTCATGTCCACATTCTTTCAAGATTATGTTACTGGTGGTGTCACTAATTCATAAGGAATGCAAAAGAGTTGTTGGCTTCAACTTTTTCCTTTTGGCGGAAAGTTCTTTTAAATACAACAGTGGAATCTTCAAATTTCATCATTACATTTTGATGAATAATAGAATTCACGCCAATCTTTTTGTAGGCAAATTGGCTCACAAACTGGAAATAATATGAAGCAAAATTTAAACTAAGTTTTGAGAATGATTGAAGTGGACAACACTTCTTCCAAATGTTTGTATTTATTTGAATTCAACCTGGTGTTTGGAATGGTTGAAACACATCATTTCATATTCCTACCATCGCCTCTTTATACATGCAATATATAATGTATTAATTGCCTCTCACTGTGTTTGCATGGAATAAAATTAAGTAATGAGTTGGTATTTACTATTGTAACCTTTTCTTGTTCGACACTGAGGAATTTGAAAGGGTTTATGTTGTCGTGCTGTGTTGTGCTAGTGTTGAGGAATTTGAAAAGGTTTTTTTTTCTTACACCGTTACTTTTGATGACTTCCTATAAGGGATGAATGCCATTGTAGGTTACGCCTCTCACCGTAATCAGATAAATGTTGATATTAATTTATAGTATGTCGTAGTAAACATAAGTGAATAGTTGAGGTCCTCCTAATAAGTCTTTTATATCCTTCATCTTATATTGTAGCTTTTTAATAATATAAGGAAATGATTAATTTATAAATAAGTTATATTGAATATATTTAGAATTAGAATTAGGGAATCAAAAATAAAAAAGCTAAATCATTACAATAACCAATATCTAAATTAAAAGTCAACTATCCTAAAGAGAAACATTTGAAAAAAAGAATAGTATATATTTTTAAAATAAAAATACTTGAATTACATATCATTTCTTAGATTTCTTCAACTTTACAAATTGATTTGTCCATTATTTCTATATGATTTTCATTGCTTGTTTGTAATAAATGTTTGTCATAAATGTAAAGTAAATAGGAAAAAAAATGAGGAATAAAAATTGAAGTAGTGATGTGATGTGAAGCATTGATATAAAAAAAACATGGATTTATCTTATAATTAATCATTTAATTGAAACATAATTTCTAAATATAAAATAGTACACAATCCAATACTATTCGACATATTATTTATGTAAATTATTGACAAAAGGTGATCTCAGCTAATTTGGACATTTGCACTTGCAAACTCCAATTTTTATTTGCAATACAAAGCCACAAAGAGGAACCCTCGAAAAGTGACTAAGAATGCACTTAAGATCTATGAAAAAACTATTTAAAGTCTCTCAACAAGCTCTGATAAAATGTAAGATTTAGCTATAGAGATAGCCACCTAAGATCTAAAGGCCTAATGGAAAGCACAATAAGAAGATATGATCAATATGACAAGAATAAATTGTATCCTCATCAAGAATGAAATAGACTAGGTCAATGGAATCAACAAATGATAGTATATAGGTGACTAATTGGTTAAATAGGCTAGTGTGAGAAATAGTAAGACATAAGATTATGTCAAGTATCTTAAGCTTATGACATGATACATAGAGTTATAGAGTGACACTTCCAATAAAAGTGGAAAAGTGATAAAGTCATAATACTACTGAGAGTAGGAATGCAGACTTAATCAACATGTGTGTTGAGGACCTGGGAGAAGAACTTACTAGATAGAATACTCAAACACACCAACAAAAAATTTAACGAATATTAAAAGCATGCAAAATATGCAAGTTAAACAATTATGAAACAAGCATTCTTCCTATATATTTAATGTGTTGGCAATGCCTTAATTAGACCCTCTTGTTGGTTTACCCTACTAAAGATGGTTTACGGAGAGTGGGGGGTGAATCGGAAAATATTGAACATTAATATTTTAAATCTAAACCTCTAATTCAACTTGGTGATTCAAACAACACCAGCAACCGAAACTTGTAAACTCTTCACAAACTTGATAAAAAAGCATATAACATAAGAAAATAACATTCATAGTTATCATGTAAAATATCTGAGGCTATTGAGAAGGATGTGGGAGGTCAAAAAGTACCCATTTTAGTAAATTACGTGAGTTCAGAAGAGCATGACATCCTCATTTCTCTGAAGCTCGAGGTTCTTATGGAGGTGTAGTCAGAACATAAAGAGGAAGATACTCCAAGTCAAGACAATGTTGATAAGGACCAGATCCCTGCTTCCTCTAAGAACATCCCTTTCTCTAGACTGGTGGATATGCATGAGTGGAATGTCCAGCTTCTCTAGGAGGACATGGATGATAAAATTGAGCCCCCATTTGGGGTTCTTCAAACTGCCAAAGCTATGTCCTTGTACTCATTTTGACTAATGAAATGGGTATTTAAGGAAATCAAAAGTCTTCATTTGAACTTTAGAGCTCTGTCTGCTTGTGTTGATCTTATTAATTCCGAGTCGGAAGGGGATGAGGGAAAACATAACAAGGAGGATGGGAAAAATCTGAAGTCTCTGCATGAGAGACTAGAGACTCTGGAGAATACTATGAAAAAAAATATGAAGGACAATAATTTCTTCATGGGTACTACTATGGAGTGTTTTAACTCCATTAAATATGAGATGGATTCCCCCACTGTGAAGATAGATGAAGATAAAGATGACAATGAAGATGATGGTCGAGGAAAGCACACGCGTTCAGCCAAGAAGAAGAAAATTCAAGATAGGAGTTTAGAGCTGTCAGATTTCAACGCAGCCATCAAAAAGGTCTCAGAAGTAAAGAAGGAAGCGGAGGGGTCTCTCATGGAGTTTTCCTAGCCCTGGTGTTCCCCTATTTTTTGGCATTTCATCTTTTGGCTTCTGGCTGCCAAAGATTCTAGCTGGTTTCTGGCTTTTCTCTATGGCCTTCTATTTTCATCTGGTTTAGTGGGCTGGGTCCCAGTCCTGTCTCTGTTTAGTTCATTTTTTGCTTCTTATATTTTTTCTTTGAATGTAAGGGGTTTTAGGTCCCCTTAAAACCTATTTTTACTAGCACTCAAAAACATTCGTGGTTATCAAGCATCACATGTAACACTAGATTTAAAAAGGAAACTCAATTTGGGAAAAACATTCATGGGAATTGTCACCCACAAAAATAAATAATCCTTTGAAGTATGCTCGGTCAAGAGCCAATCCGGTTAAATATTACAATTCACATTTGTTAGATGTGACCCTGTTAGGGGATTTACCTTAGACCTGTTAAGATCTTCACCCTGTTAGGAGTGGCCTAGTTAGAGGGCTTAAACATTCATCCTAGAATGTTACCTTTCTCAAGGATTTACAAAAGGACTTGTTAGGTCCACTCGGTTAAGAGAGTTTTTGTTACAAATATTAGTAAGAAAAAGTGTACTAATGTGACCTGTGATTCTGTAACTATACTTTGGTTGATCAGATCCTTTGTTCTCTCTCTGAAACTTACTAGCACCAATAACTCATCAATTCATCAGTCTCTCCTTTGGACTAGTTATCTAACTCTTTCACTACTTTTCTTGATAGCTCTTTAACTATTTACTTTTCCAGCAACTCCGTATAAGCATACAAACTCTTCAATATATAGGCCTTTATTTTGCCTCATAATCTTATTGATTAGGATTTCCATCAATCACACTCAACTATCCAATCATTTCAAATGAACTGATACAATGTATTTGTAACTTGGTTAGGTGGTTAACCTTGCCTCGTGGCTTTCACTTTTTCTTGGAACTCACAACTTTCTTTTGCCTCTTAATCTAGATCACTAATTTTGAACTTGACTTTTCATGACCATAGATCTTGTAAAAAAATTTGCTTTCATCCTTATCATCTTCTTGATCTTTGTGCCTTTGCATTAAATTCATTTTGTTCCTTGAATCCAATCTTTGTTCATTCTTTGTTCTGTACTCGGTGACTTTGGTGAATATCTTCACTCGGTGTCTCACTTCACTCGGTAACTAGCCTTACTCAGTTCTCAACTTTGCTCAGTGACTGTCTTTTCTTTGCTTGACTGACAAACACTTCACTGATCGATAACTAGGTTGTTCCCTTTACCGACTTGGCCTTTCTTCTTTACCTGACATAACAATATCAAATGTTAAGTAAAAACAATTATACCAATAGTTCCTTATCATTGTCTGATCTTTATTATCTACCCAATTAAGTTCCTCTCTGATTGATATGGCAACTTAATATAAACCAAAAATCAATTGCTTGAAAAACTAACAACTGATCTAACCATTCTAATTTCTTGTATTCTTCTGAACTCATTCTTCATCACCATTACCATCAGTTGGTTAACACCTCTTTGGTTACAAATATTGTGCACTAAAATATTTCTAAGAAAGATGTCTTGATATCAAGTTCCTCATGATAAGAAGTATTTCCCACATGTAGAAATGTTCATTCTGAAAAATGTTTGGTGATTGTGAAAGTGTTACACATTTAATTATTATGGCAACCAAAAAATTGAAGTCCCTATGCATTTTTTGTGAATTGTTTATGCAATTACAAATATTAAATAAGATTTAACATTTATTGTATTCAACTTTCCTCTCCTCGCAATTAATAGTAATATTAGTATATTATGACGCATTAATGTAATTTTATTTTCTATATATTCATAAAAATCTCTTGATTCATTGTATCCAAAGAAAGAAAGAAGAAAGATCCTTTGATACTCCACATAGTCCATAATATCGAGCGACCTACATATAAGTCTAAGGTTTACAAACTAGTAAAGAACACTCGTTGATCTTTATATAAATCAACAAATTTATAAACTGTGGATTAGACTACACATTTAAATCTTGATAGAAATATTACAATTTGACTTTCTGGAGAAAGTATCTCCTACTTATCAAATCTAGAAACTAGTAAAAAACACTCAAATGTTATTGGTTGTAGGAATACTTATATAAATACAATGTTAGTGATGTTGGAAAAAATATCATTCACAAAAATGTAATTGAACAATATCTGATTTGAATTTCAATTAATTAATAAATTATAACCCAAAAAATAGAAAGGTAAACCAATATACGACTTCAGCATGTCCTATTCTAAACGGCTAGAATATTAACCGAAAGCCAAAATGTGTGAGTGACATGAAGAAAGACAATATTGAATTAAAATAAATTAATGAGAATTCCCCCCTTTCAACGCAAGCCTGCAAATCTTTAGAAACTCTACGTATATCGCCACATCAAAATGTTTGGTTTTCATGAGCTTTATCTATTTATGAGTAAAAGCACAGTATTGTGTAACACTTTTATAAAGGAAAAGGTTAACAACACCAAAATTGTTTAACTTTAATGACATAAAAGTGAGATTTTTGTTTATAATTTGAAGATGGTGTAAACTCATTAAATGTGTAAAATTGGATGAAGTTTATGCCTACTATTTTTAATTTTTTTTAATAATTGTTGAGATATTTTTTTAATTTTTAAAGTCTATTTTTCAATAGTTGTAAAACGCTGCAAATTAGGGGGTCTACCTCCCACCAAAAAACTATATGTAAATAATATTTTTTCCTCTGATTTAATATATTTTGTAGATGATGTGTATAGGTAGTGTAGAAAAAAAAAGATTAGTTTTCGACGTATAATTTGTCCGTTATAACTAATCAAAGTCGAACTTACCCAAAATTGACAGTTTTTGTTTCCCACCATATTTCCTCTATCAAATCTACACCAAATTTTTAAAAAATTACATATTATTGAAGGGGGTTCTCTCCTCTATTGTTATATATAACGTTTAAATTTTTCTGATATGTTTTCCTATTTTTTGTCTTTTTTCAAATCAATGTCTTCTCAATGGTTAATATACCTACTTGTAGTGTTCTATAAATTTAATATAGTAGTTCAAATACAAATACTAAAAAAAAATATCACCATATTCTTGACTTTGAGTCATACAAAAGGTTATTTTTGGTTTTTTCATAAAGTGGATTTCTGATGGAGAAATTATATGCAGAAGGAAATTAAAACTTTTGCTATTTAATTGTTTTGGTGATGTCGAATCCCACTCGTTCGAGTCCCCATGGGCACAGCCAACCCGCGAGCGGTCGTGTCCAAACGACCGCATTCTTGGATTTGTATAAGTAATTTTTTTTTCAATTTTAAAAATAAAAAATATCATTTTATCTTATTTTATTAGATTTCTTCCAATTGAAGAAGCAGATTTTTTCCAAAGGTATTTTTTTCAAAGGAGCATCAAAGCATCTTTGTGAAGGAGTATTGAAGCCATTTTTTTGTGAAGGACTATTAAGGGGGCTATTTAGAAATTAAATTTCTATACTTTGAACAATGGGGAATAAAAGGACTAGAGCAAAAAAGTATGATCAAATTAGGGATGACAAGATGAAAGGTCATACAAAATGTAATCAAGAGGAACCTGTTCATGTTCATAAAGATCCTATTGATGTTGAAGAAGAACTTGTCGATGTTCAAGAAGATGCAACTCAACAAATTGGTAGTAGTCAAGGTAGACATGTTTCAACAGGAATGGAAAATTTGATAGAGATGAATGAGGATTCTCTTTTTAGTCAAATCTCATCTGAAAACATGGTACTGGAAAGCACAATTAAATTGCATTGCGAAAACATGTGGGATAAATATTTTGAGAAGAAATATGTGGTTGGAAGAGCACAATTATTTGCCAAGTTATTCAGAAAAAAGAAATGACTCCTATTTTGGAGTTGCTAGGAGTTGATAATAAGAAAACCTTAGGTGGTCATATAAAAGAAACAATAGTTGAAAATTTGCAAGATGCATTGAACATTATTAATAAGACAAGTCGGGGAGTTTATTTAAGTGTTGCATGCAGAGTTTTGATGACTACAATTTCTAGTAAGAGGTTGTCACATATCTAAGACAAGTTCAAATAATTTATGAATTAATAAATGTATCTAAAAGAACTCTTCAATGGTATATCAGGATGCAAAATATGATATATGAAAACATTGAAAAGAATTGGATACATATTTGTAGAATTCGTCGAAAAGATAGAATTTATGAAGATGTCAAGAGACTAGTGATTGAATATTGGACCAGCCACTCCGGTGTTTATTTTAATAGAAGGGACACTATACAGATGAAATATGAAGAGACCGGTAACAAAATTGAACACCCAAAACATTTTATAGATACAACACAAAGTAAAATATTTGAAGCGTTCAAACAAGAATTTTTTAGATGTGAAAATATGTCAGAGAATGTTTGAGACATTGCACCCTTTCTTTGTATGCATAAATTAGGTATGTGAACCTTTTTTTTGTCAAAATCATGTTGAGTTTCATCTATATTTGTAATCATATTAAAAAGCAATGGTAGTACTTAATCCAAGTATGGACATCCTTAGAAGTACGAAACAATTTGTGAAGTTTATTTTAGGTGATAAATAAGAAGATTCAAATGATTTCACTGTACAGAGCATAAAAATGCTTGCGTTGATTGTGGAGATTTGCAAAAATTTCCATGGAAAATTGAGGATTTTGATGTTACAATGACAGTTTTGTGAAAGAGATTTGAATATGAGACATACCAAACTAAGACAAGAGATGAATCTAAAAAAAATGCATTAAAGGAGAGTGAATTTCCCTACCTTGAATTTATGAACAAATTTTGTACTATAATTTATCCACATATTGAACATTGTCATGGTGCACGATGGTAAGCTAAATAGTATCGTGATTCCAAAAATTGTTTTCCACCTAGTTGTATTCTTTCAATTGTAGATTTCTCTGAGAACTATACATTTGCCCCTCAATTCCAAATTCAGGCTCAATATTATCATTCTGATCAAGTAGTAATATTTTTGCAAGTGAGCTATAAATACACACAATTTGATTTAGATGGTGTAGAAAGTAATGATCACATTATCATCAAGGAGGTTCATTTCTATATGAGTGATGATAAGGGTCATGATAGGAGCTATGCAGCCCACTATTTTAGAATGTTTTTTGAGGATCTTGAGAATCATGGGATACATTTTTCACGACAATGGATTTTTTCTGATGGTTATGCAGGTATACGTGTATGTATTTATATTATTGATTTGCATGTTTTTGTAATTGGTTTTGATTTGATTTGTAATTTTACAGGACAATTTAAGTCAGCCAAAGCCTTTAATTGGCTATCCATTCAACATGCAAGACAAAATGTTAATTTTCTGTGGAACTTTTTTGAAAGTGGACATGGGAAAGGAGAGCACAATGAAGTGGTAGCATGTGTGAAGCGTGGACTTCGCCAAAATGAACTTGTAGGTACAAATAGTATGAATACGTAATGTTTATATCTATTTATTAATTTAATTTTCATGTAAGGTATATATATTTGGAGCTTCTTTTTTTTTTTTCTTTAAACTGATAGTTAGATATTTATTATTTAGGTAATAGTATAGACAATTCAAAGGAATTTGTTGAATGGTGCCAAAGTCATTTTGCAAGTTGTGACACAACATACAACAAATGTTATTTTTGGGATGTCAAAGATAAAATCATGTGTTCCTATTCTTTTAAAATTTATAATTGAAGACATGCATTTCACTTTTATATCATGTAAACTTTACATTGATCTCAAAATGTTCTTGAATATTATTGAACATGTATATGTAACCGATATTGATCGATCTAATCCTTACAATTGTCAATTGATTTTTGGTACTAGAAGTTTACATCAAGTGATGATTACAGGAAACAACAAGCCTCTATTGATTCAAGTAAGAGAATAAACATGTTTTTGTGCCGATTGTATTGAAAACAATGCAAATTATTGTCAATGTGAGAATATTGCACATGGATATGTTTCACAATGAAAAATGAAACAGTTGATCAGAATGTCTCCTTATGAAGATGATGATAATGACATTGACATTCATGATCCTATATATTCAGTTGATTATGAATGTGTTTCTGATTTAGTCATTACAGGTGTGTGGGTGTGTGTGTGTGTGTGTGTGTGTGTGTGTGTGTGTGCGCACGCGCGCGTGCATATTATTTATCTTTTATTTAATTTTAATTTATGAAAAGTGATGTTTATGAGATGATTTATTTCTAGGTGATATTTTTGATGTGGTTGCGGATCTTGAGACTATAGAAGGTGTAGATTATTTTCTACTAAGATGCATGAAAGAAAAATACAAATTACCAAAAAAATTGTAGATGGTGATGGAAAAGATTATCCTACTGGTTCACTTGTCATTGAAGGCACCTATTATCAGCAAACAAAGATAGAAAATATTGGTGTTCAATTTATTGATTACATGCCTGGCCAAAAAGTTATACATTACAATTACTTGGTTATAGAAACAAAGGTAAAATTTGAGACAATGCCAAAAAAAGGACGTGGCAACCAAAAGTGGAGGTTTCCTATTGAAGAAAATGAATTTTTTTTAAGATAATAAAAGATAGAGAGGATCCAGACTATATGTATCAGGATCTTTAGGCTTAGAAACTTGTTTAATTATGGCTTCTACTTTCATATTTAAACTAGAGATACAATGAACTACTATATAGTTTGTGCTCTATGAGTGGTATATATATAAATTTGGACCAAATGTTTTGATATATAATTATGGCTTATACTTTCATATTTGAACTAGAGATAAATGTATACTTTGAAGGTTCAAATGTAATTATGTATATTACTTATATATTATATCGTGACAAGTTATATCCCCTTAAGATATCCACTTAAGACAATGTGCCTTAAGAAATCCCCTTAATAGTACCTTCATATCCCCTTAAGACATCCACTTAAGACATCGTGCCTTAAGACACCCCCTTAAGAATAACTTCATATCCCCTTAAGACATCCACTTAAGACATCGTGGCATAAGACAACCCCTTAAGACCAACTCTATATCCCCTTAAGACATCCACTTAAGACATCATGCCTTAAGACTTCCCCTTAAGACTAGCCTCATATCCCCTTAAGACATCCACTTAAGATATTGTGCCTTAAGACATCCCCTTAAGACTAGCTTCATGTCCCCTTAAGACATCATGCCTTAAGACATCCCCTTATGTGTCACTTATATTTCTTTTAAATATGCTTATGTGTCACTAATATTGCTTTTATATATGTCATTACTTATATTTATTATTTATATACATATATTGTATATAAGTCAGTTATATTGATTACTTATGTGTCACTTATATTGATTTCATTGCTTACTTATGTGTCACTTATATTGCTTTTAAATATGTCATTACTTATATTGTATTACTTATGTGTTACATATTTGTTACTTATCTTTTACATATTTGTTACTTATTTGTTACATATGTGTTATATATGTCATTACTTATTGCTTATGTGTTACATATATTCCTTACATGTGTTACTTATATGCCTTATGTGTCACTTATATTGCTTTTGAATATGTCAAATTACTTATTTCTTACTTATATTGGATACATGTATTACTTATATGCCATGTGCTACATGTGTACTTGGCTTACTTATGTGAACTTATGTGTTACATTTGTGTTACTCGTGTATTACATATGTCAGTACGTATTTCTTATGTGTTACTTATATTTTTTACATGTGTTACTTATATGCCTTTGTGTCAAATATATTGCCTTTAAATATGTCATTACTTATTGCTTGTGTTACTTATATTTCTTACATGTGTTACTTATACTCCATGCATGTGACACTTATGTGAACTTATATGCTTATGTGTCACTTATATTGCTTTTAAATATTGCTTTACTTATTGCTTATAATATTTCTTACATGTGTTACTTATATGCCTTACATATCTTATGTAATGGCCCGCTAGGGAACCCAAGATAAATTAACCTATAACAAGTGACTAAGTTTACAGATTTTTTTTTTAAGTTTACATTCAAGATTATTAATTAAGCGTAAGCAATTACAATGAAATACAACACATGAACGTAAAGTAAACTCAACAAGGATACAATTCTCAAGGGTTCCATAATGTAGGAATTACTCATAAATTAATTAAAGAATAAATATAAATATGCCAAAGTACAAAATGATTAGCAAGTACAACATCTCATAAATAATGATACAATTACATTTGATACCATAAGGTGTTATAAATAATGGGAAGTGTGTACTGAGAGGGGAGGGGTGAATCAGTACCTCTAATTTTTTTTTTATCTCGTTTAACATTTATCCATTGTGTAATCAATTGTATAACCAACCATATGTTCTATACTATCTTTGTGTAAGATATATCAATTCTTAAACTTTAACAAACATGTAAACATTCATGAAAGTAACTAACTCATAACACAAGATATGGTAACACGAAAAACCCCTTTTAGAAGGTAAAAACTATCGTGGGGATGGCACCCACAAAATCTTCACTATCTGGAGATTGGAAGGGGTTGGTTAAGGCTTACAATTTGATCACTTTTGATGATCTACCCTGTTAGGAGTATTATGTGGAGACTGGATAAGGTCTGCTCTGTTAAGAGCTTTTGCAACACTATTAAGTGTGCACTCGGTTAAGAGATTTACAATATGATTGTTAAATCCACCTTCCTTGAAAGGATTTATTCTATTTGCTACACTTGTTAGAATCCAAACAAAAATACTCATTGACCTGAGTGTATGCAATCTAACAATTGCTGATTACAAATCCATTATAGATCACATGTATAAATGTATCACCTAGTGTGATTGATTAATACCTATGTTTCTCGGTAGCCTATGTTCTTGATTCTTGATAACCAAATTCATCTTTTGATGTTCTGCTTCTTGAAACTCTCAATCTGATCCATAGATGTGCTCGTTGGCTACATTCACCCTTTTATGCTTAATAATGAATGATTACAACATCTATTTATAAGATAGATTGACCTAATTTAGTTTCACGTATTACAACTTTAACTCTATGATCACAGGTTTACAGCTTGACCTTGATCTCCTAGTCTGCATGTTTTTAATCAGTTAGACTGATTAAAACAATTACAACAATGTTTCTTGTCCCTTAATTAATAGTTTTAAAAATAAATCAAGACTCTATAAATATAATTTAGTTTTTTTATATGATGTGGAAGTCAGATCCACTTTTCTCAGGACGTAACTGACTTTCGGTGTCTGATGCTCAGTTTGCTCTGAAATTAGTTTGACTGTCTTTTAGTGTTCCTTGGTTGAACTGTCTGTCGGGTTCCTCTCTTTTCTATTCTCTTGGTTTACAATTTATTATGCTCATTGGGTTCCATTTTGGGTTTACTCCTGTTAGGCTCTACTTTATCATCTTCAGGTTGCACTTTCAGTTTACACTGCAAAACTATGTTGTCAGGTTTCTCCTTTCTTAGCAATTTTGGTTTGAACTAAAAACCTGACTTTCAGTGTAGTGTAACTGATGTTTTAAACAAATTGTTTTCTCATTTCATACTAATGGCAAAACTTTATGTCATCAATCTCCCCCTTTGAAATTATTATCAAAAACTTATATGTGCAGAATACTAACAAAGTTTATAGTATGTACACCTTGTATATTACCTTAGTCATTTCATGACTCCCCCTATGCATATTTTGGTATAGTATAGTATATGTGTATGTACACTTTGTCTTTATACTATTTCTTCCTTTTCTCCTTTGTGTTATATTTACCTTTTCCCCCCTTTTTGATAGTAAGGGCAAAGGTGTATACCTATAGCTTATCAAAAATATGAGAGTGAGAGGACTTCATTTCCTCCATCATCTTCTCCCATTTCTCCTTGAGATGTTCAAGATCCATGTTCTCTAATGTGATTTATGCATGCATATCGTAGATGCGTTCAGCTACAGATATCTCAGGGGTTTTGATAAGTTGCCTTGCTGAACTTAGGTGTGTTTGCAGAAGTGTGAGGTTTAGTAATATTAGAGACTGTATCTCAGTAACCTCCTCTTTGAATTGTGATTCTTCTTCCCAAAGTTCTTGTCTTAACCATTTGATCTCAATGATCTTCTCATAATATAATTTGATTGCATTTCCATCTGTGGTTAGACTTTGTGCACTTGTAGTTAGATCGGATTCGATCTTTGCAATCTTTTCATTGTTATCCTTTGTAAATTTTTATAAAGTGCATAGATTTTTTATTAAGGAAATAGCTTCAATAATTATTGGATCTAATTCATCTGATAACTCTTAAAGCTTTACCTTATTTTCTACCACTTCTTGGTTGATCTTTTCTGTCGATTTTTATTGAAAATTTTGTTCTGATCACTCCTTAATTGCCTTTTCTGCATTTGGATTCTGTGTTGTGATGGCTTCAGTGAGGATAGAAATTTGATCTACAATGGGGGCATTGTGATCAACATCTATTTCAGGAACTATCTGGCTCAAGATGTCCCTTGTGTTCTCTAGTACTAATGAATCTTAGTGCTGCTTCTTAAGCTTCTCTTGCAAATCTTTCCTTTGATAGATTTCTCCATATTATTGGAGAGATTCAAAATCTAATATAGTTGGGTCACATTTCGGTATTTCTGTAATCTCATCTAGTGTGACTTCCAACTTGTTCTTCATTGTTTTCTTCTTCTTTTGTGATCCACCTGTATGCAGTACCATAGCCAACTTCTTTGCTTGGTCTGATGTGCTACTAGATGAATTTTGTGGACTTGTACCTTTTTCTTGCTTCTTGGTGTTTTCCTGTCGGTTTTCTGAGGACGTCTCCTTATCAACCTTCCATGTATCTGCAATTTTCCTTTTGTTTCCTTTTGTGTGGTATCAACTGTCTTTTCTTTCTCATCTTTCTCTTTTTTCACTTCTTCTTTATCTTTCACTTGTGCATCTTTCTCGGTGGTATCTCCATCTTGTTGCTCTGCATTGATGACATTCTGTTCATCGGTTGTGTCCTTCTTTTCATCAAATGTATCTTTTTGTTCATCATTACCCTTTTCCTTGGGTATGCTTGCATCAGGATTGGGGGTCTTCTCATTCTGCAAGAAAATATTGATTTCTTGAATCAATAATGGCATTTGGCCTGGTATGTTTAGTTGTGCAACATCAATTATAGTCTCATATTCGTCGGTTTGGTCCTTGACAACAGTGACATCTTCATATTTTTGGATTTCATTTGAAGGATCATTGGTGATGTCAATAACAATATTGTCCATAGTATTGTCCGTCCATGTCTCATTTGCAACATCCATATTCTTGTTGACTGTACTGTATAATTCTTCTTTATCCAATTCTACTATTGTGACATCTTTATCAATTGTAGTATTATGTTTGGGGCTTGCTTCCTCAGTAGGTCAATTGAGTATTTTACTCCAAATTTTGTTACTATCCTTTTCTATCTCTATAAGCTTTCCCTATAGAACTTTGTAAGCTCTCATTTTGGGTGAGAACTCCTTTGTATGTTTCTCCATCATCTCCTGTATTTCTTCCATTTTTAATCGGGAGGCATAAGAGAAACTAGGACTCTTTCCCTTATCTCCTTATCATTCTTTAATGCATATGTCCATCTGGTAGATAATATTTCTTGTAGTTCTTTTGGCATTCTGTCATCAAATTGTACTAGTACATATTTGAATTTTATCATTGCTTTTATTAATGCTTCCTCAACCTTTTTCTGATGATCGGGTTCTAATGTTAGCCACTTTCTTTCCTTGGTGTTGGTTAAGCCTCCTCTCTTTGCAATTGACTCACATATCTCATCAATAGTTTCAGGAATCTTTGTCTTTTCTATTTGGATAGATTCATCTATGTCCTCTATGTCTTCCTTATTTAGGATTAGTTTCCTTCTCCTCTTTGGTGTTGTGATCTTTTTGGTTAGAGGTTTTCACTTATAGGTCCTTACTTGACCTTTCTTAACCAATGAAGGACTTATCCTTGGCTATTTGACTCCTAGTCCTTGTTGTAGCTATAGTCCTAGGCTTCTTAGCTCATGGAGATAATAGTGTGTCTGACTCTGTAGACTTTGATTCACTCTCCTTCTCAGCTTCACTGATGGGTGACTGTCCCTCAGTTTCTTCTGTATTTTTGGTTTCTTCTTCTGTTACCAACAAAATTTTCCTTAAGTTCTTGACCATCTTGTCTTTCTTTCTATCAATATTCTTTACAACCAAGCCAGTTTTAATTCTTTCTTTGGATTCTTTGTAAGTGTTGAACTTGATTTTTATTTTATCTAATGGCTCATTTATTAATGCCTCAATTGAATTAGATGCTTGATCTATGTTTACCTCATAGTCAAGTGGAGATAGCCATGTTGTCCTCGGTATAGCTAGATTGATGTATGTATATTCAGTGTCTACCATAAAACATATATCAGTCTTGAACTTCTCAATTAGTTGTTCTGGGATCCTTACTCTCTTGTGCATTCTATCCTTGAATCCAACAAAGTATTCATCTATTACTGACTCAAAATTATCTCCTAGTGATTTTATAAACTCCCTAATCTGTATGGTCATTGGTCTTGTTGTGTCCCATTGCATATTTCCTATAGATGGGAAAGATTCTTGGAAATAGAAGAATATGCACATTATAAGTGAACCAAACTTACATGAATTTGACTTTGCAATTCTTATTGTCTTCAATTTATCTTCTAACTGATTGAGTAGAAGTTTTGATAGATCCAACTGAATTCCCTTTTTGACAATCTTGTAGGCTATATCCATTGCTTCAGATGCAATGTTGTTCATCTTGCTAGCCTAGAAGAACTTGTATCCTAAGACACATGCTCCAAATTTTAGTTCATCATCGGTAATGGTGGATACCTTAATTCCTCTTCCATCACATTTAGCTCTTGTGTTCATTTCAATGTTTTCTTTAGGCGGGTTTTTAAATGGTTTTACCTTATTGGATATTGGCTAACTAGTGATAGCATGTATAACATCTCTGGTTATTGGTTTAGGCTCATCCAGCCATATTTTTTGGTCATGGATCCTTCTCAGTACTAATCGAATCCATTTGGTCTTGAATTCCTTCAGGAACTCTAGGGAATTTTTGAGCCCTTTTACTTTGATGTGCTTATTCTCTTCCTTCATAGTGCCATCATCGTTGCACAGCTTCTTGAAATCTCATTCAACTTCCAAGTCTCCAATGTCTGCAATCTTGTAGTGAATGAATTCTCGCATGTCTTCGATGAGAAATACCTTAGTTGGTATTCTTGAAAATGCTCCAGCATTGTTGGGTTGTGAGGAAACCTCTAGACATATTTTATAATGTGGTTCCTCATAGGTTGAGTTCTTTATAAGATTTATCTTGTTCTTCTTAACACTCTTGAGCTTAGCGGTTCTTGATGTAGTTTCTATGGATTCTGAAATTAGGGCTTTCCCGTGAATGATAAACAGAGTTCTCAGTTTATGCTAGGTAATTAATTTTCACCTTTGTAGTTGTAAGTGATTTATTGGTGTTCTTTTGAATCGAGTTGGATTCGCTCTGCAATGTTGTTTCTTTGTGCTCTGGTTTCCCTCTTGTCGCTTTTCTCTAATCGCTTGGTGAAGAATGAAACCCCTCTGCTGTCTATTTATAAGTCCTTTGCCCTAAGTTGAGTCATTATTTCTCAACCACTGCTTGATGTGTGAAGACGGATTCTTCTGGTGAAACGCTAAATTCTATTTCAATGACAACGCGATGCTTCAGGGCAGTCATTTAACTTGTTTCGTTCACCGACAAATTTTAGTGTATGGCGAAGACAACTTTTTCAACTTACATGATTATCGATGGATCTCGGTTTACACTAGAAACTTTAGATTTTATTTGTTAACTGAAAATTCTTGATAATTGTAGGAAACTTGGCTTTGTATGTATACCGATGCATTTTGGTACATATTGATCGATGAAATTGAATTCATAGAATTATAACAGGTAATACCATAGTGCATCTTTAATCATGCTAATTTGGCATTTCAACTATGTATAATGGGACTAATGCAAAATATAACTTGGTACAATGCAATTCCATACTTACTTGTTCTGCTTAGGTGGGGGTGGTGATGTCACCAGATCCGTTGGATAAGGTGTCACCATTTGCATTGCTTGATCCAGCTTCATTAGTGTTTGTATCTTTCCTCCACATTTTTTTTCTCATCTTCCTGATGTCCTCAATGGTGTTTCCATTGGCAAAGGTTCTGGTCTATGTTATTTGGTCTCTGTAGTCTTTCTTGAGATGACCAACTTTATGACAGTGTAGACATGCCATTCTGGGGTTAGTCCAGCCTCTAGACTTTCTTGTCCGTTGTCTCATATAGTTTGCCGCTATGTGACCAAATCTTCCACATGTTGTACAATTTTTCCAAGTGTTGTAATCCAAAACATATTTGTTACCGACTCTTTTCGGTTGATAGGAATTTTCTTGACCTTTAGGCTTCCATGCTTGCTTTTTCTTTTTCCAGCATTCAAGAGTTGTGTGCCCATGCATTTTTCAAGTAGGATAGTATTTGTCCATGTAGGTTTACTTCTTAGGTTGTTTCATCTCAGATTTACATTCATATTATTTATGTCCTTTCTTGTTACAATTATAACAAATTCCTATGAATGAAGGTGTGGATTTAGGAATACCTTTCATTTTTCTCCTACAAACATTTGATGTGTGGCCTTGCTTTCCACAGTGATTGCATGTCATCTTTCTTGGTCTTATATTTGCATAGAAATTCTTTGGGTCAGCTTGATTGGGTGATTATCCATTCTTGGTATATCCTAGTCTGGTGTTGTTATTGGCTCTCCTTTGTCCATCAAGAAAATCATCCTTCCTTTTATTGCTTTCTTCAGCTCTCATGATTATCTCAGTATGCTACTGCTGAATTCTTACTTCTTGTTTTAGATTTTCATTTTCTTCCCTTAGCTCACCGATAGCTTCTCTTCTTTCAATGAGTTCTATATTTTTTTTTTTTGCATCTTGACTCATAAGAATAATCTGATTTGTGATCTCATGATGATGTTCTGTAAGTCTTTGTATTTCTGACTCTTTCTCTTGTAGTTTTTCAGTAATCTTCCTCCTATCATCAATAGCTAGTGTTATCTCTTTCTTATCTTGTCTATCATTGTTCATGACATCATTCATTCTTACCATCTGTGTCTCTTGACTGATTTTCAGAGATTTCACTTGTCCAGCCAAATGTTGATTGATTTCATTTAAGCTTGTGATGCTTTCCTCTGGTGTGTCTGATGCTTTGCTTGTAGTAGATCCTGAAGACTCAAATAGATCTGGTATCTCTTCCTCATGGTAGTATGTTTCATTACAGCAAGATGACATATTCTTTCTTTCATCTAACAACTATCTCATCTTGATTCTAGCTTCTTTATACTGCTCATAGAAGATCTAAATTTCTAGCTTCTAATTCTCAATACTTTTGTCAAGCCTATACTTCTCCATTGTATGATCTTTTCTCTTAAGTGTTTAAACTTTCCAAATAACAGATCTAGCTCTAATACCAATTGTTGGAAATAATGGGAAGTGGGTACTAAGAGGGGAGGGGTGAATCAGTACCTCTAAATTTTTTTATCTCTTTTAACCTTTATCCATTGTGTAATCAATTGTATAACCAAACATTTGTTCTATACTATCTTTGTGTAAGATATATCAATTCTTAAACCTTAAGAAACATGTAAACATTCATAGAAACATTCATGAAAGTAATTGACTCATAACACAAGATATAGTAACACAGAAAACCCCTGTTAGAAGGTAAAAACTGCGGTGGGGATGGCACCCACAAAATCTTCACTATCTGCAGATTGGAAGGGGTCGGTTAAGGCTTACAATTTGATCACTTTTGATGATCTACCCTGCTAGCAGTATTATGTGGAGACTGGTTAAGGTCTACTTTGTTAAGATCTTTTGCAACACTGTTTAGTGTGCACTGAGTTAAGAGATTTACAATAGGATTTTTAAATCCACCTTCCTTGAAAGGATTTCTTCTATTTGCTACACTTGTTAGAATGTAGACAAAAATACTCATTGGCCTGAGTGTATGCAATCTAACAATTTTTTATTATAGATCCATTACAAATCACATGTATAAATGTATCACCTAATGTGATTGATTAATACCTATGTTGCTCGGTAGCCTCTGTTCTTGGTTCTTGATAACCAAATTCATCTTTTGTTGTTCTGCTTCTTGAAACTCTGAGTCTGGTCCATAGATGTGATCGTTGGCTACATTCATCCTCTCATGATTAATAATAAATAATTAAAACATCTATTTATAAGATAGATTGACCTAATTTAGTTTCACGTATTACAACTTTAACTTTATGATCATAGGTTTACAACTTGACCTTGATCTCCTAGTATCCATGTTTTTAATTAGTTAGACTCATTAAAACAATTACAACAATGTTGCTTGTCCCTTAAGTAATGGTTTTAAAAAACAATCAAGACTCTATAAATAGAATATAGCTATTTTATCTTACGTGGAAGTCATATCCACTTTTCTCAGGATGTAATTGACTTTCGGTGTCTGATGCTTGGTTTTCTCTGAAATCAATTTGACTATCTTTCAGTGTTCCTTGGTTGAACTATCTGTCAGGTTCCTCTCTTGTCTGTTCTCTTGGTTTGCACTATATTCTACTCGCCGAGTTCAGCTATCAGTTTACTCCTGTCGGGTTCCAATTTATCATCTTTGGGTTGCACTTTTGGTTTACACTGCAAAACTGTGTTGTTGGGTTTCTCCTTGCTTAGCAATTTCGGTTTGAACTAAAAACCTAACTTTTGGTGTTGTGTAACCAATGGTTTAAACAACTTGTTTTCTCATTTCATACTAATGGAAAAACTTTATGTCATTAAAGGTATATCCAAAGAAATGACATCCGCTGCACAAGTCGTAGGGTATATAATGTAATGATCTAAAAATGGTCATCTAAAACCTAGACCCCTAATCTTAATTTCTTATCAAGAAACCGTAATCTTAATTATCCTAAGTCCTAAACCAAATAGGCAATCTATCAATTTCAAGCTGATCTGACCTAAAATGTAGGTCCTAATTAATCATCGTACTTGATTAATTAATTAATTCCTAAACAAATAATACATCGGCAAATATACCTTAAGTTAATTATTTAATTGATATTTTAATATATTAATTAAATAAAATTGCTAAATTGTCAATAAAATCCAAAAAAGAATTAAATTATTTAATAAAAACAAAATGCGCATTCAAAATTATTTAAATCTTTAAAAATGCATATGATGTCATCAATTTTAGTTAACTGATTCTCAAATTGGAAACAACTCTTTTTTATCCAGTTAACTTACTCTTGTCTAATTCTCATTTTGGAAACAAATCTAATTAACTGAAAACTGATTGTGGAAGTTTCCAAAATAACTGATCAGTCAGTTCAGTCAACTGACTCTCTTGACCAGTCATCTTCTTTGCACATGGATTGTGCTTCCTCAGATCAAATCCTATCCACTCTTTGGCTTTCAATCTCGACCATCAATTTGAGAGAGATTTATATAAAAGAGAGCTGATGGGCCATTTTAATGGTATCTTTTATATACCTTAGGAGAACTTTTGGCTAGGACCTTTCTTATGTTTTTTTTTATTATTCCAAGACTTTATGCTCCAAAACTGTTATTATGTGATTGTCAATCACTGAACCTATGCCATGGACATATGCTACTTAATATGCTTTATCGGGATGAATATTCTCTATTTTGTTGCTATGAACTCATGATCATATTTTATGAATGAATTGACTGTTTAGACAATAGATAATGTTTGTATTTTGAATGAATTCCATGAATGCTTTTATCCTAACGGTGTTAATGCATCCCATTGAAGTAGCAATTGACATCCGGTTCAGATGAGCACGTCTTTATGTTGGTCACTTGACGGGGTCCTACAATAGACGCACATGGATGAAACATCGACGCAACATTGTTGGAATTTTTCCAGATTGATCCAGGTGGAGACAATTGAGCAGAGACTTGGAAAAGTGCAATAATTTCTTTGATTAAATCTAGGAGAGAGTGGGAAGTTGGATCTATTGTCTATGTAGTTCCTTCCTCTCTTCTTGACTGATTCTATTTCCTTCTTTCTAGTTTTCCTTTTTGTTAGATAGTTATAATAAAAGCTCCACCTTTTCTTAGGGAATGTGGAATTTAGTAGTTAGATGTTTTTCCCTTTAAATAAATCCCTTCTCTTGCATGAGAAGGAGGGTAATAGTATTATTATAGTTACATTTTGTTATTTCATAGTAAAGAATTTTTGTACTCTTTTATTCAAGTTAATGAGCAAATGAAGTTTTGAGTTTAGTAATGTGTAATTGAGTATTCTGGGTACTCACCCAAGGGGGCCCACTTGGTGAGGAATCCATATTTTAGATTCATTCTAGTTAGTTCATTTTTCCTGCATTTCTGTTATTTCAAATCCTACGTTGAACAGCTCCTGCAGCCAAAGCCACAGGATAGCTACCGCTTCCTGCGGCCAAGTGATAGAGTAACTAAAGCATTATAGTTGTTTGTGTGCATTCTTCCATCCTTCTAGCAGACTTCATTTCCATCATTTATTTTCAAAGCATCTACTTCCACAACATTAGTTCAGATTTCCTTTAAGTATTCATTTCTTGCAGCAATAGTATAGTTTCCTTTCGAACGCATTTATTTCCTGGAGCCATAGAGTAGTTCTTTTCGAGCATTTATTTCCTGTAGCAATTATAGAAAGATTGGTTGAATAATTTCTTGGTGCATATATTTTTCTGGCCCGTTTCAAGTAACATGTCCCTGGGTTTGACATATTAAATGAGCTTATTGTAAATTTGATTAAGTGCTTGGTTGGATGTCCAATCCCTAAGTTAAAAGGATTATTCCTAGTTTTTGAATCTTTATAGAAAGTGATCATTTTTGGCATCATTGCCAGGGATGGTGCTAATCATGTCTCTTATTCAACCACTCCTAGGATTTGTTTACATGCTTTCATTTCCTGCTTCCATTAGATTAAGCCTTCTCTTGACAAAGCAAACCCCCATTCACATTATTCCATACTATCTGCATGCATAATAGATGAAGAGACGCCTAAGGAAGGTACTTTCCAAATCTACACCACAACCTATTTGAGGAAGAGAACCAGTTTGTGTAATCACCTAAAAATGGTCACATAAACCCTAGACCCCCAATTTCAGCAATTAATCAAGAAACCCTAATCTTTGCTTAGACGGTACTTTTCTTAGGTGTCTAGAAAAAGAAGAGTCTAAACATGTGTTGTCTGAAGTCCATGAAGGAATTTGTGGTTCTCATTCTAACGGTCTGACTCTGGCCCAAAAATTTCTTAGAGCAGGGTATTATTGGCCAGATATGGAGAAAGAAGCTATCAGGTTCGCAAAAACTTGTAAGAAATGTCAACTGCATGGAAATCTTATACACGCTCCAGCAAGGGAGCTCATTCATTTTGTAACACACTGGCCCTTTCAACAATGGGCATTTGATCTCATTAGGCAAATTTACCCCTCATCTTCTAATGGACACAAGTTCATTATCACAGCTACTGAGTATTTTACCAAGTGGGTTGAGGTGATCCCACTCATTAAAGCGACTGGATAGCAGGTCTCGCTGTTCATTCTGAACTACATCATTTGTGGCTATGGAATACCCTCCTCCATCATCACTGACAATGGAGGTCAATTTAAGAACAATATAATGGATGAATTGTGTGAAAAATTCAAAATCACACAACATTGTTCTTCAATCTATTACCCACAAGGTAATGGGCAGGCTGAGGCCTCAAATAATTTTTTTTTGAAAATCTTACATCGTACAGTTAACAAGTCTAGAAGGAATTGGCACCTGCAGATCAATCCTGCATTATGGGCTTACAGAAAGAGCATCAGAACACCTATAGGGGCAACCCCATTTGCACTAGTATATGGGGCAGAAGCAGTCTTACCCCTAGAGGTAAAAATCCCATCTCTTAGGGTTTCTTTGCATAGACTTGTACCAGATGAAGAGTACCGAGTTTTGAGACTCCAAGAACTAGAGATACTAGATGAATGTCAGAAAGTGGCCTTTGATCACCTCAGAGTTTATTAGAAAATAATGTCAAGAGGATACAACAAGAAATTCATACCTAGAGAACTTTAGGTAGGAGACCTTGTGTTGAGAGAAAATCCCTATAATCAGTCACATAGATAAAAAAAGGAGAAGTTTAAACCCAACTGGCTAGGTCCTTATATCATTACTATAGCATTCAGCTCCGGAGCCTATCGACTCTCCACACCTAAAGGAGATCCGCTTCGAGAACCCATCAACACTCTCCATCTGAAAAGTTCTACACCTAACGCATTCTTGGTGATTAGCACCATGTACATAGTAATGTCCTGAAAAAAATCCAAAAATTGGAAAAAGTTCTGAAAAAATGATCATCTTGGTGAAAACCTAGCAATAGGCGCCTTGACGTATCAATCAAAAAAATAAAAAAATGGAAAAATACAAAAAAATTGAAAAAGTAGAAAAAGTGCCTTGGTGAAAACCTGGTAAACAGGTGCCATGGTAGAAAAAATAGAATCTCTGCCAAGTAGGTGAAAACTTGGTAAACAGGCACCTCTTGTACTCAGCGCTCCATCTATTAATGCTCAATCTTGGCAATCTTTTGCTTTAGTTTGTCCATATCTTTTAGTCACTCTCATGACAATTTGGTTCTTCTGAGAACCCTCCTGGCTTGAAACCGATCTAGAGTCATAACCTGGGGGCAATCAAATCGGCTTTGTCGTCACAGTATGAGTCAGGTCAGTTATCGTTGTTTGCTACTTGGGGCATGAGTCCCCAATTTGGTCACATATTTGGTTTACACCAGAGTCAGTAATCTTTTCATTTCTGAAGGACAACTCACTACTGACACAAATAGGTGTTTCTCAACACCACAATCAACAGTGTTTCTTAACACTATCATTGGACACATCTGTGTTTTTTAACACACATTGGATATCACAAACGTAAACAACAGATTGATAGCAATCAAATGCAAAGAAATCACAAGCACAATGATGTTTCTCAAGACCTCATACATATACACATCTGAAAACTTTGAACATGGCTAAAGTATGCTAAACTTCTATTTGTATGCTATCTATTTTAATTGATTTTTCTAATCTTTTCTTTGTCTACTGCTTGTTGGTGTGGTCTCGATGATCCAACAACATCAAATAAACTGGGTGTATGTGGTAAGAGCTCCTGCATTAAGGTGGAAAAGCTTCACATCCCTCGATCCTCTTTATTTGTACGCCAAGGTGAAGTAGGTACTATCTCCTTGTTTATTATTTATCTGTTTGTTTACACAAGATCGCACTCATGGTTATCTTGGCTTTGAATGCCTCGATACTGGTGTACTCTTGCACTATCAAAACTAGAAACAATATTCAGATCATCCTGGCTTTTGTGCCTCGATGCTTATGTTAGTTTCCCATATCTTATCCGATGAAATTCATATTCATATTCTTATGGTCGCAGTGGCACCAGTAAGGATTGTATCAACTCTGATGTTCCAAAAATTCTCAATGATGAAAATTTTCAATTGCTAAAGCTTAGTGACTACACCTTAGGTTGCATTCATTGCATTCATGTTAGTCTTGCATCTGCATCTACATCTGCATCTGCATAGTGATGAAATCAGCATAATAACTTTATCTCTATCCAATGTGAAGGATCTGAGATTCTAATCGATCAATCTTCTCCTCGTCAAGTGGTCATGACACCCCTTGCTAAATCAATTGTCCTAATTCTATCTTCAGGATCGAAATTAAAATCTGCAGCTGACCGCTTGCACAACCAATGGAAATCTCTCATACTTTTCTTCTAATCAATCCATGTATCTTACTTATTGGTCAATCTCGGTCAACAAGACCTCTCATCAAGTACAGATTTTGTCCTAACCACATGGGGACCTCTTTCTAATCAGATCAGTTTCTTCCTAAATTATCTAATTAATCGAATTGCTTCTCATCACTGGGGCACCTAGCCATATTTTTATTTTGCTCCCGAGGGGGCACGATCAGGACATCAACATTCCAGTGATCATATCCTCAATCAAAACCCCATCTCTTAGGGCATCTCAGCTTCATCACATCAAATCAAGTTGAGATCATCTTAAATCAAAGGCAACCTAATCAATGGTCTTATACAGTGGTGAATGCACTCGAAACCAGACAAGATTGGTCTTATACGGGCTATTCATTATTGAAACCAGATACATTGATTAAATTGGCTTCATCACTTCAAATCAAGTCAATTTTCTTGCTAATCAAATCTCTTAACAATAATCAGTTTCATCGCTTCAAATCAAATTGGTTATTCATTCAAACCAATCAAAAAGGCTTAAGAGTTCCTGACAGATGTTCAGTTTTATCGCTTCAAATCAAATTGAGCATTTTATATCTTTTGATCGATCTTCATCCAATCAAACTTGGAGTCGATTCCCTCTTCTAAAGAATGGTTTAATCGCTTCAAATCAAACTATTCTTGATCTCATTAGTAATAGTTCTTTGAATCAATGCGCTGATCGCACATCAATTCAAAGAGGGGCAAATGTAATCACCTAAAAATGGTCACATAAAATATAGACCCCCAATCTTAGCAATTAATCAAGAAACCCTAATCTTGATTATTCTAAGTCCTAAATCAAACAGGCAATTATCAAATTCAAACTGATCTGACCTAAACCCTAGGTCCTAATCGATCATCTTACTTGATTAATTAATTAATTCCTAAAATCACATTACATTGGCAAATAAACTTTATACTATTATTTAATTGATATTCTGATATATTAATTAAATAAAAATTACAAAATTGTCAATTAAATCAAAAAGGAATTAAATTAATTATAAAAACATAAATGTGCATCCAAAATGAATTAATTTATTAAAAATACATATGACATCATCAAATCCAGTTAACTGATTTATCAAAATGGAAACAATCCAGTTCCACTCAGTTAACTGATTCTCCACTATTTATCATTTTGGAAACATTTCAGGTAACTGTGAACTAATTTTGGAAGTTTCCAAAATAACTGATCAGTCAATTCATTCAACAGACTCTCTTGACAAATCAAATCACTTGCACATGGATTATGCTTCTTCAATCGAATCTGAGCCACTCTTTTTGTTCGATCTCGACCGTCGATTCAAGAGAGATTTCTATAAAAGAGAAACTCTTTTCCTTCACAAAGGATCCTAATTTTTTATTAATGTTATTATACTGCATTTTCATCTTATTTATTAGAATTCTTAGCACTTTCTCATTTAGCTTTAATATTTTTGTTTATTACTTTCAAGAAAATCAATATAATCATAGAGCACACTTTGATTTGGTGTCGTTAAAATGAATGTCTCACATTTCATTTAGTGCTTCTAAAACTGAATCCTAACTAGCTTGGATTAATAGCAATCTATATTTGCATTTGCATTTAGTTTAATCAATCATATAGCTCTAAATCCTTCATTTAGGTCTTCCGCGTAGTCACTAAGCTTGTAATGACCTGATAGCAAGTTCATACTCCTGCCTTCTAGAAGGCAACAGGTTGAGTCTTTCAGACATGCAAGGTGAATGAATCGATAATCATTTCTGTATGCAGCTGAAGAACAATGACCATGTTGAATTGTTCTTCTAAATCTGAGGCCCACATTTAGCTAGCACAATTTTTTGACACCATTGTTGAGCTCCCTGAAACCCCTTCATCATCCTCATCTTCCAAGGGTGATTTTCATGGGTTCTTCCAAGAACAACTCAAAGCTACTCAATTTGCTGAAGTCTTTGCCAACCCAGAACTCTAGAACACTCGAGAAGAAAATCCTTGGAAGTTAGTTGTTTATCAAGCTCAAAATTGCCCTCAAAGTCCACCTCAACAACAAAAAAGGATTGCTAATCTTACTACATTCCCTTTACCTATCTCCGATCAATGAGATAATAACAACCTCAAAAATATTCCCTCTTTTGCTCTTCCAAAATTTTACGGCCTTGTCACAAAGGACCTGGATACCTTTCTCTTTGAGTTTGATATCCTTTGTAGGAGCTCTGACTACACCACCGACGCTCACAGGCTTAAGCTCTTTCCTACAACACTTAAGGAGTTTTCCTTGCACTGGTTTATGGGTTTAGGACAGGATGTTGTCCATAATTGGGATGAAATAAAGGATGCTTTCTTCTTGAAATACAAGGATTACTATTAGGGGAATGATATGTGAGGGGATGACATCTTTAAGATGTCACAGAAGGAGCATGAGAGTCTTGAGGACTATGTCTCAAGGTTCATGTTCAGTTTGCAGAAGAATACTCAGCACAAGCTCAATGAAGAATCTCAGAAGCTGCTCTTTTTGAGAGGCATTCATGACAGATGCATAGAGGCATTGGACCTCATGTCTAGAGGAGATATCACCTAGGCATCATGGGATGATATCTGAAAGATCTTCCTTAAATACTCAAGAGTTGTTGTTAAGAAAGGAAGAGGGTATAGGTCCACCCTGGGCAAGTCCAATGGTGTTGGTGCTTCATGGACTGAGATAACCCATCTCTTGTCCGATTTTAAGTAGGATATCATCAACAACATGGCCACCCAGCTGGACACCATGTAGGTAAAGAAGAAACATGAGGAAGTTAAGGCCATGCTTGTAGAATTATGTCCACATTGTAGATAGAAGAAGAGAGACTGCAGATGCAAACTAGTCGCTAACATGGAGACTACACAAATGCTGATTGATTATAAACCAGTTGAACCAGAAGATGAGTAGTTGTTCTTCATCGCTCAGCAATGACCATGGGTACAAAGACAAGGTATGCCCTAGGATCCTCTTTCATTTAGTGGTCCTTTTTATAATAATCAATGGCAAACCCCCATGAATTACCAAAATCCTCCCTGGAATAATTCCTAGAATCAATGGCAGAATTACCCCAATCTGCAGTGGCCAAACCCTCAGGGAGGTTGGAAAAAACCTCAAGGGGGATGGCAGCCACCTCAAGGTAATTGGAAAAAAAAACCACAGTGGCGAGGCGGCTAGCAATGGCCCAATCAACCTCTCAAATTTTTGCCACCACTCATGCAGCCTCGACAGAAGCAGACTCTATTTCCACCTCTTGCAGCCACTAATCTGCCTCCTAAGCCTACTCAGTTGCCTACATAGCCATATCCAAACCCCAATAATCAACCTCTTCCTCTGTAGAAAAATGTGTATGCCACAAATCAGTCACAGTATCCCATGCAATACCCTGCGTATGTAATTAACCTTGATGATATTCACCTACGATCCGGTACCACTCTTCCTGTACCTGAGCCTCTTGTAATCATTGAAATGACTTTCAAGGAGCCCAATCAGCCTGAAAATCCATCTAATCCAGTAGCCCCTACAACACCAGCTAAGACCAATCAACCTACTATTCCTCCTTTCCCACAAACATTGCAGCAAAGCAATCTGAAGACCACTGATGAGTCAACTTTCAATATCCTAGACCAAATAAAGAATGTTAGCGTCCAAATTCCCCTTTTCCAAGAAATCAAAGATGTTACTACATATGGAAAAGCCATCAAGGAAGCATACTTTAAAAATCCTGGCCGTAAGAAAAAGGATCCCCAAATTGTCCATGTCCTGGGCAAACTAGCAGATATCATGTTAGGAAAGCCTACCACTCCAAAATATTCTGACCCTGGCAGCCCTATTGTCGAGGTCCTTTTTAATGGGACTGCCATAAAAAATGCCTTGATTGATTTAGGAGCCACCATTAATGTCATGACCAAGGACATTATGCAACACCTTGGTATCACAAATATTTTCAATACACCTACTGTCCTACAACTCATAGATAGTTTGATTGTAAAGCCTAATGGAGTGGTGTAGGACATTGTGGTTGACCTAGAGTCTTGGTCCTACCCTGTAGATTTCATGATCCTTTCACCAAAAGCTACTCTATGAGGCTATCCAATTATTATGGGACGTCCTTAGCTAGCTACCGCTGATGCCTACATCGGTTGTAGGTTAGGGGATATGACCATTTCTAATGGTCAGCACACCAAAACCCTGGCCTTATATCCTCCTACTCAACCCTAGATGGAATTAGCTTCTCCCATATGGCCAAATGTAGGAGAGGAAATAGAAGTTATTAATTCAGTCTGCCAATTAATGATGTTAACAAGGGACCCCTTCCTGCAGCTTCAGGAGGAAGATAAGGTAATCACCAACATCTTGCATAACTAGTATGGACCAAACTTAGACCCTTTGGATAGTTCCTTCCAAAACTACTCCCTACAGCCGTTGTACTCTGATTACCAAATCTCTTCCCCTATGTCCAACCAGCTCTATTGCCAAATGCTTCCCTATGAGGTTCAAATACCCTCATTAATAGATGCATCCATGATGGAGCTCATGCAGCAACTGGAAGTCTCCCCTGAATGCTGCTTAAATATTAATAGTAAACTTTCTCCTCAGCAACAAACATCATTGACCAAGCTACTGAAAACTCATGCTATAGCTTTTTCCTGGGATTACGCTGATATGAAAGGTCTGGACCCAGAGTTATGCACTCATAGGATCTTCCTAAAAGAGGACAAACCCCAGTAAGGCAATTCCAAAGACGTGTCAACCCTTCTCTTCGTGAAATAGTCAAAACAAAACTCCAAAAACTCCTTAAAGATGGTTACATATATCCTATATCAGACAACTAGTGGGTATCCCCACTAGTCATAGTTCCTAAGAAAGGTGGCAAGTGGTGTGTGTGTGTTGACTACAAAGAGCTTATCAATGCCACCAAAAAGGACCATTTCTCCCTTTCGTTCATTGACCAGGTTTTGTATTCTCTAGTAGGAAAGAAATACTTTTCTTTCTTGGATGGGTACAGTGGATACAATCAGATCTGAATTCTTCTAGAAGATCAGGAAAAGACCACATTCACCTACCCATGGGGGACTTTTTCATATTTAGTTTTACCATTTGGTCTCTACAATGCTCCTGCTACCTTCCAGCAGGTAGTTATCAACATCTTTGCTGACATTTCCCATGACTGCATGGAGATCTACATGGATGACTTTACAACTTATGGGGAAACTTATGAGGAAGCATTTAAGAATCTATAAAAATTCCTCACCAGATGCAAAGAACATAACCTATCTTTGAATAGTGAGAAGTACTTTATGATGATGCAGGAAGGAGTAGTACTTGGTCACTACATTTCTGCTCTCATCATTCAGGTGGACCTGGCCAAAATTGAGGTCATTGTCAATCTGCCTACCCCAATTAAACAAAAGGACGTCAGAAGCCTCCTTGGTCGTGATGGGTACTACAGAAGATTCATAAATAACTTTAGCAAGATGGCCAGCCCCATGTATTCACTACTCACTAAAGATGCTAAGTTTGTCTGGACACTAGATTGTGAAGTAGCTTTCCTATAGCTAAAATTTGTACTTACTCAGGCATTGGTCCTTCGAGGTCCTAATTGGGAACTCCCATTCCACATACATATAGATGCCTTTGATCATGTTGTTGGAGCCGTTCTTGGACAAAAGGAAGGTACACTAGAACATGTCATTTACTTTGTTAGTAAAAATCTGCAGGGAGCTGAGTTGAACTACACAGTTACCAAAAAGGAGCTATTGGCTGTTATCTATGCTCTGAACAAATTCTACCATTATGTCACTGGTTATCAAATCTTTGTGCATACGGACCAACAACTATTAAGTATTTGGCTAACAAGCCTGCCATAACTAGAAGGTTGGCTAGATGGTTGTTGCTGCTACAAGAGTTCGATATTACCTTTATAGATAAGCCAGGCAAATCAAATGTGGTGGCAGATTTTCTCTCATGCCTACAGAATGTTGATGAACCCTTGTCAATCAATGACAAATTTCCTAATGACCACCTATTCTCCATTGCAGAAAAAACACCCTAGTATGCTGATATTTCTAACTATCTAGTTTCACAAAAGGTACCTCCACACTTCTCTCCAAAGGAAAAGCGGTTACTTATAGAGAAAAATTTCAAATTTTCTTGGATTGCTGACTGTTTATTCTATACTAGCCCCAACCAAGTATTAAGAAGATGCATTCGTGAGGATGAAACTTATGACATCCTTTGGGCTTGTCATTATGAGCCCTGTGGAGGGCATTTTTCTACCAAAAGGACAGCCATGAAGGTACTTAACACTGGTTACTATTGGCCATCCCTCTACAAGGATTCAGCCAATTACACCAGAAAATGTGATCACTGCCAGCGGATGGGGCGGCCTACTAAATCTGATGAAATGTCATTCTTTCCTCAGGTTGTAGTGACTCCATTTGATAAGTGGGGAATCGATTTTGTCGGTCCCATCACTCGTGCATTAGATGACAATTTGTACATACTTGTATGTACTGATTATGTAACCAAATGGGTAGAGGTTAGAGCCTTGAAGCATGCCAGAGACAACAGAGTTGCAAAGTTCTTGTATGAGGAGATATTTACATGCTATGGTGTACCCCATGAGTTAGTCACTAATCAAGGAGCTCAATTTACTTCCACATTGATTACTGCTTTGATGAACGAGTACAAAATATGCCGCTGCAAATAAAGTCCCTATCACCCATAGGCAAATGGTCAGGCAGAAATTACTAATAGGGTGATAGAAGCTATCCTCACAAAGATAGTACAATTGCACACAAAATATTGGAGAATTCATCTGCAAGAGGCAGTATGGGCCTACTGCACTATATGGAAAACCACAACAGGGTTCACTCCTTTTGAGTTGGTATATGGAAAGACAACTGTGATGCCAATTGAGTTTGAACATAAAACTTTATGGACGACATTACAGCTAAACATTGAACTTACTGAGGTGCAATGCGATAGGATCCTACAACTTAACCAGCAGGATGAGATAAGGAAGGATGCCCTACAGCACATAGAGTTGGTTTAGACACAACAAAAAAAAATGGCATGACTCTCACATCCTTTCCAAATAGTTTTCTCCTAGTGACTGGGCTATTTTGTATGACTCAAGATTCCAAGAAAACCAAGGTTATCTTACAACTCATTAGCTTGGCCCTTACAATATTATTCATGTTTATTCTAACGGAGCATTTTATCTCTCTACTATCGACCCTGTACATTTCAATTTATTGGTAAATGGTCATAGGCTCTACCTATACCATAAACCATAGACAAAGGTCGATTTCCTGTGACATTTTGAGATTTCTCCTGCAGCCGCTGAACCTCCTACAGCCAAAGAACCTCCTCCTCCTACTGAAGATCCTCCTGCAGCCGATGAACCTCCTCCAGCTAAGGATCCTCCTACAGCCAATGAACCTCTTTTGACTGAGGGCATTCCTCAAGCCACCCAGCGTAATTATTTACTTTGGTCATCTCTTTGAAAATTTCCCACATGCAATCATAATAAAATTTTCATTTCCCACAAAAATCTCTTTTCCATAATAAAACATCATTCCATCCACTTTTTCATCATCTTTATCTTCCATCCACACATCCACGTCATCTCATTATTGCGCCAGCTCAATTTTCTTTTCCCTCTTTTACTCACCCAACGTCATCAAATCTTTCCAGATTTGAGCATTTAACGGTATAATATTCTCAGGTACGCATTAATTTATTGTCCCCAAAAGTTTTTTTTATTTCATTTAATATGATTATGACACAGTGTACTTAATAGAGAGATTCATTCCTAATTTTGTCGTACATTTCTATGCAAGTGAGAAAACTTGTAATTTTTTTGTAGGGGGCAGTAAATAGGGTTTTGTGAATAATAAATGAAATTTCCCATCAACTCAAAACTTGTGTCATTTCCAAATCAGCTATCATAATTACCAATCTTTGTCATTACTATTTTTCTACCTGGATTGTACTAAGACATCATATCAGAACTTGTGATTTGACAAACCCTGCATATAAACTATCAAAACCAGCCCAGTCTTTAACTCAAAAATTTTCAGCTTACTTCCACATCATTATTTCAAAAGAAAAAAAATATTTTGTTGTGTCTTGTTCGAAACTACTAGAAAAATTTCATTCCAGTTCTGGGCACATCATAGAAATTTTTCAGTGAACATAGTAAAGATTATCAGTGGAAGCAAGGGAATTTTGGAGTTTTTCAGACATTGTTGGAATTCCAAAGCAGCAGAATGGGTGGCTCTCCTATACGGCATGAACCATCAAATCACCTAGTATTGTTACAAGACCAGGACAACATTCAAGTCTTTAACAGAGTAGGTTGGCTCACCTATTTTGTTAGGTTAAATGGGTATGACAAAGGTACAATACTAGAATTTTTGAGAAAATACAACAATGGAATTGCTTATGTTAAGGGGTTACGAATTGAAGCTTTAGAAGCATGAATTGCAGAAGTCTCTAGACTTCCATCTACAGGTGCAACATTTCCACATGGGCATGATGCATGAATGGCTAGAGTAGAATTTTCATTACTAGCAGATGCCCCAATGGATTATAGTAAACAAGGAGTCAAGCAGACATCTCTTCTAGGAAAATTTCCTCAGTTAGCCATTAATGTCATAAGGTACATTACCTATGAAGGCCATTTTTCCTTCTTGCATGTATTTCACTTTAAATTATTGAGCCACTTACAGCATAGCCATTTAGTGAATCTTCCAAATTTTCTTTATGCCCTTTTGAATTTAAGTGCTAAAGAAGTACAGAAGGGGAGGCAGAACCCAGTAACCCACCATGGCTTAATTAAACTATTGGTGGAAAGGTCACTAAGGGATGTCTCTCCCATGTATTAGGATAGATTTATTGAGGCACCTCATATTGAGTTATGTGCAGAAGGGCCACGGCCCAAGAATCAAGAAGAATGGGGAAATAAACCTAATGAGGAAGAAGAATTGGGTGAACAAGAAGAGCCCTTGAATACTTCTTCCCCTTCAGGGGTTCATGAGGAAAATGTGGCCTCTGGTCATCCAAACCCTACTTCAAGGAGTGGAGAAACTGAGGCTCCCACAATTTCTTGACAAAAGGATAAAAAGGGTAAAGGCAAAGAAAAATTGCCAGAATATATGAGCCGGGATATTCCTATGTCTACTATTTTTCCTATGGCCGCACCCACCTAGAAAAGGAAACTTTCACAAAATCAATCTGTAGCCTCTACTAATACCCCATTGGGTAGAAGTGTTCATTTGAACACCACACAACCCGAAGACACAAGTTCCCCTATGGCGGCCGATGATTCTCATGTCTTCTCAAAGGAGCCCCTACAAGAGCAACCGCAGTCAGGTAGTCCTATTGCCGAGTGCCAAAATATGGTGGATGAGGATCCTGTAGCCGTTAAGGTCATTCCAGAAGTAGAGTGTGTAATACTGGAGGAAGTGGAGCCTCAAGTTGTTGGAGGATAATCTTCTCCTCCACAGGATGGCATTTACAGGGAAATACCCCTTATTCTATAAAATATACTAGGTTTTCCAAAGAAAGAGGAGGACCCACAAGCAGTCAGGGTGGTCCCACATTGGCAACCTGAGGAGGTAACTATTCACTCTCTATCGATTGATTATTTCAATGCAATGCAATATCAAAAATCGATGTGGGAACTGAAAAAGGCAAAGTTAAGGAGGGAAATTGAAAGGAGACGAAAATAGATCGAGTTTCTATAGAACAATGTAAATAACATTGTAGATATAATTTTTGAATTAATGGAATGTAGGCCACCACCACGGGTTTATACCATATGCCTCAAAGAGTAGTTTTTTGTGTTTAAATTAATGAGAATCCTTCGGGATGTCAACTCAGGTATAGAAACCCCACATGAATTCGTGGCTACTTCTAGCACATCACCTGACTATGCTCAAAATTTTTTGTGTGAATTATACCTACATAATTATGTTGTTCCTTCTAATACTAACTGGAACCCCCTTCTATTTATTGGAGATATACATTTTTCATCCCTAGTTTCCTGGATTCAAAATGAGATAAGCTATGGTGAGAAATTACATAAGTACAAAATTTTGGACAAATCCATTTTCTTGCCTCTACGTCTAGAAATTCGGTCACCACAATGGCTTTACTGTGACTGGATGCAAATTGTGTATGGATTTCATGATTCTACACTGAGGAAATGGATTTTGGAAAGCCGTGAGAAAGTCTTCTTGGCTTTTGAAAAATTATCATTATCAGATGGAGACAAGGTAGCTGCAGGGTTAAAATAGAGATGGGAAAGACTTACCTTGGCACTTAAGAAGGTAGAGCCACATAGTCTGATTAAATTGCATGCTACAATGCACTGTGTTAATTGGTATATATGCCAAGGAAGACATCCAAGGCCCAAGGGTTGGTTTCTGCTCACTTTCCAGCCTCCTCTGCTCTTATGGCCATTATATAGTTGCATAGATGATGAAATAGATGAGCAGCAGGAACTGAGCAGACAGGTAAAGATGGAGTGCACAAATGGTTTCTAATGGTGTGTTGGCACCATCATGGTTGGAGAAACACAGGAAGGAGACTTCCAGGTTCTTGCCAAAATCTAGAATGTCTCAGTTCCTAAGGACCGGCACTCATCTTTGTAGGGGGCAGAATGATGGGCCATTTTATTGACATCTTTTATATACCTTAGGAGAACTTTTTTCTAGGACCTTTCTTATGTTTTCTATTATTATTCCAAGACTTTATGATCTGAAACTACTATTATGGGATAGTCAATCACTGAACCTATGCCATGGACATATGCTACTTCCTTTATCATGATGAATATGCTCTGTTATGTTGTTATGAACTCATGATCATATTTTATGAATGAATTGAATATTTGGACAATAGATAATTTTTGTATTTTGAATGAATGCCATGAATTCTTTTATCCTAATGGTATTAATTCAGCCCATTGAAGTAGAAACTAACATCTGGTTCAGATGAGCACATCTTTATGTTAGTCGCTTGACACGGTCCTGCAGCAGAAGCGCATGGATGAAACATCGGCGCAACAGTGGTGGAATTTTTCCAAATTTATCCAGGTGGAGACAATTGAGCAGAGACTTGGTAAAGTGCAATAATTTATTTGATGAAATCTAGGAGAGAGTGGGAAGTCGGATCTATTTTCTATGCAGTTCCTTCCTCTCTTCTTTACCGATTCTATTTCCTGCTTTCTAGTTTTCCTTTCTGTTAGATAGTTGTAATAAAAGCTCTGCCTTTTCTTAGGGCATGTGGATTTTAGCAGTTAGATGTTTTTCCCTTTAAATAAAGCCCCACTCCTATGTGAGAAGGAGGGTAGTAGTATTATTATAGTTGCATTATGTTATTTTGTAGTAAAGAATTTTTGTACTATTTTATTCAAGTTAATGAGCAAATGAAGTTTTGAGTTTAGTACTGTGTAATTGAGTATTCTGGGTACTCACCCAAGGGTGCCCACTTGGTGAGGAATATGTAGTTTAGATTCATTCTAGTTAGTTTGTTTTTCCTACATTTTTGTTATTTCAAATCCTATGCTGAACAGCTCATGTAGCCAAAGCCACAGGACAGCTACCGCTTCCTGCGGCCAAGTGACAGAGTAACTAAAGCATTATAGTTGTTTGTGTGCATTCTTCCATCCTGCTAGCAGCCTTCATTTCCATCATTTATTTTCAAGGCATCTACTTCCACAGCATTAGTTCATATTTCCTTTAAGTATTCATTTCATGCAGCAATAGTATAGTTTCCTTTCGAAAGCATTTATTTCCTGCAGCCATAGAGTAGATCTTTTCCAGCATTTATTTCCTGCAGCAATTATAGAAAGACTGGTTGAAGAAGTGCTTGGTGCATATATTTTACTGGCCCATTTCAAGTAACATGTCCCTCGGTTTGACATATTAAATGAGTTTATTGTAAAGTGGATGAAATTCTTGGTTGGATGTCCAATCCCTGAGTTAAAAGGATTATTCCTAGTTTCTGAATCTTTATAGCAAGCGATCAAGAGCCTCATTTCCTTCACAAAGGATCCTAGTTTTTATTATTGTTATTATACAGTTTTTACATTCTATCTTTCTTGCACTCTTAGCTTTGAATTTTTTAGGCTTTCTTAAATGTTAGTTTACATTTTTAAGCATGAAAATCTTATAATATTAGAGCACATTTGATTTTGGGCTTTAAAATAAAAATTCAAATCTCCTTTTGGTGCTTAAAATCTATCTTAATTAGCTTTGGATTTACAAAAAATTGCACTTGCTTTTAGATTAATCAATCAATTAGTTTTAGCATTAGCTATTTAAATCCTTCATTTAGAACAGGTGTAGTCAGTGAAATTTGCAATGACCTAAGAGAAAATTTCAAATTCCTCCCTACTAAAGGGCAATGAGTGGGTGTTGATTAGCTTAGAACATTTTGGTATTATTATTTTTTCATTTTCTAACAAGCTAAGCCCGTAATGATTCATTGAAGTGTGTGTTGTTGGTGCAGGTGCAAAGACCACATTTTACACATACATTTGTGGTGCCCACTGTGGGGACATCAACATTCTAGTGATCACATCCTCAATCAAGACCCCATCGCTTGGGTCATCTCAGCTTCATCGCATCAAATCAAGTTGAGATCATCTTAAATCAAAGGAAAACCTAATTAGTGGTCTTATACAGTGGTGAATACACTTGAAACCATGCAAGATTGGTCTTATATGAGCTGTTCATTATTGAAACTAGATACATTGATCCAATTGGCTTCATTGCTTCAAATCAAGTCAATTTGCTTGCTAATCAAATCTCTTAACAATTTTTAGTTTGATTACCTCAAATCAATCTATTTATTCGTTCAAACCAATCAAAAGGTTTAAGAGTTCTTGATAGATTCTCATTTTCATCGCTTCAAATCAAACTGAGTATTCTATCTATATCTTTTGATCGATCTTTGTCCAATCAAGCTCAAAGTCAGTCTTCCTCGACAAGAATGGTTTCATCACTTCAAATCAAACTATTTTGGGTCTTATCGCTAATGGGTCTTTGAATCAATGCATTGATCGCACATCAATTAAAAGAGAGGCAAATCTAATGACCTAAAAATGGTCATATAAACCCTAGAACCCTAATCTCAATTGCTTATCAAGAAACCCTAATCTTTAGTATCCTATGTCCTAAACCAACTAGGCAATCTATCACTTTCAAGCTGATTTGACCTGAACCCTAGGTCCTAATTAATCATCATACTTGATTAATTAATTAATTCCTAAAAGTACAATACATTGGAAAATAAACCTTAATTATTTAATTGACATTCTAATATATTAATTAAATAAAATTGCTAAATTGTCAATAAAATCTAAAAAGGAATTAAATTAATTGATAAAAACAAAATTTGCATTTAAAATCTTTAAAAATGCATATGATGTCATCAATTTCAGTTAACTGATTCTCGAATTGGAAATAAATCTATTTTATCCAATTAATTTATTCTTGTCTAATTCTCATTTTGGAACTGAAAACTGATTGTGGAAGTTTCCAAAATAATTGATCAGTCAGTTCAGTAAACTGACTCTCTCGACCAATCATCTTACTTGCACGTAGATTGTGCTTCCTCAGATCAAATCTTGTCCACTATTTGGCTTTCAATCTCGACCGTCGATTTGAGAGAGATTTATCTAAAAGAGAGCCTCATTCCTTCACAAAGGATCCCAGTTTTTATTATCGTTATTATACAATTTTTACATTCTATCTTTCTTTCATTCTTAGCTTTCAATTTGTTTGGATTTCTTAAATGTTAGTTTACTTTTTTTAAGCATGCAAATCTTATAATCTTAGAGCACGTTTCATTTTGGGATTTAAAATAAATAATCACATCTCCTTTTGGTGCTTAAAATCTATCTTAATTAGCTTTGTATTTACAACAAATTGCACTTGAATTTAGATTAATCAATCATTTAGTTTCAACATTAGCTATTTAAATCCTTCATTTAGAACAGGTGTAGTCAGTGAACTTTGTGAAAACCTGAGAGAAAAGTTCAATCTTCTACCTACTAGAAGGAAATGAAACAGTGTCGGTTAGCTTAGAATGTTTTGGTATTTTGATTTTATCATTTTCTAACAAGCTAACCTTGTAATGATTCATTGAAGTGTGTGTTGCAGCTGCAGGTACAGAGACCACATTTTACACATACATTTTTGGCGCCCACCATGGGGCCGATCTGACCTCACCATCGCATCTGGGTCATTTTTTCAGTTAAAACTGACTATAAACTTGCCCATATCCGACGAAAGTCAAATCTGTGGAAAAAATAATTTTTTCCCAAACAGGTCGTACGACCCTCTACACACAAATTGGGGTAGATTTCCTCTGCATGCAAACCGAGGTAGAATTTTCAAAAAATTGTTAGGGTTCAACCCTAATATCCTCCATTAGTATTCCGCACCGCATCCTAATATAAATTTCATTTCTAGCCCCCAACCACCAATTCAAATCCCTAAGCACCAAGTCTGTGGTTTTGTTTAGTATCTATTGGGCTTTTCTGTAAAAAAATTTATTCTTACCTAGCCCCACGCATGTGGGAAAATTGATGTCCAAATCTGAGGCCCTCTCCACCTTGACGAGGTTTGTGCTCCCCAAGCTCTAAAATTGGTGGCCACCCGCTGCTCATCCTGCCTCCCAACACCGAGCCCGCACTACACCTGAGCCCACACTGCCTCCTCCGACCTATGTTGTCTCCCTTCTACATTGTGAAATCAGCACCATCTCTCTTCGCTACCTCCCCAAGTCATCTTCTGACCTTCCAACTTGCCTCCCTACTCACCTCCAATGCGGGCTTCTCGGCTAGACCCCCCACCGCATAGCCAAATCAACTCGACCCTGAGCGTAGAGCCACCTAGATCTGTCACCTCTACTCAGTCTTCTGGGGCCACTTGCTTGCTGACATCACTAGTGTTAGTTCTTTTTCTTGTTGACATATGAAATACTCTCAATGAGCTTGCTCTATCTATCCCAGACAGTGATCAAGAAAAATATAGAATGACAGAAATAGGGTTTTTAAACCCTCTACACTTTGAACTCCATAAACTCAGGCGAGAATATCCTTCTAGCTTGAGATAATCAAATCACAAGATCATTCAAGCAAATATGAATGGAATTATAGGGATTGACCACTGTAACATTTATTGGACAGATCAAACATAAAGGTAAAGATCAATTTTAATAGTGATAGTCAACTATTTCAAAGGAAAATATACCAGTGCTTAATCCTAGGGTATGGAGTCACTTCTGAATAGCTTTAACCAATTTTCTCATGAACATGAATTTTAAAACAACTACAGAATCTGACATAAACATAGATATACCTTATATATCTATCCTCACACATATAACAAATTAATTCATCAAATTCATTATAAACCTTAAATCTCATTGAAACAACCTTAAGGCAATTTTAATCTCTCCTTGAAAGAGCCCTAAGACTATATCAGAAGTATAAATTGAAAATTCCTTGAACATTCAATTTAAATAAAATTCAAAACACCAAAATGAAGACAAAATACTCATCATATGTTTCAAAAACTATTGATGGATTTCATTTATATTCATACTCAAAATTGCTATTACATTCAATAGTAATTTCAAAACCCTACCCAAAATATATTGGTCTTAAACAGAAGTTTATACAATTAAGCTTGTACTCCCAAATGAAAAATGGATATCCTCTTCCCAGTAGTCTTGGAATCCTTTTATAACTAAGGATGAAACAAGCTATGGACTACATGGGAAAGATTTACAAAATCTTTTACAACAACTTTTGCAACTAACATAAAAATAAAAGTTATAACAGAACACAGGTGGCAAAGGTTGGCGAAGTCTGAGCAAGGTTTGTTGTTGCAATTTGACAATATCCTCCTTATCCTTTCAGCTTCTCTTCCCACCTTTTCACCTCCTTGGCGGTGGGCCAATCAAAAGTCTTTTCTTGTTCCAGCTTTGCAATAGCTCCTGTCCATATGGCATCAACGGTTGTTCTAGCCTTAGAAAAAAAAATTGCCATATCTCTTTCAACCTTGAAGAGGATGTAAATTAGTTCATTGCAATATTCAGCATTGGTATCCTTCTCCAGGTGCTACTTCATCTCCTTGTCCTTAAATATCCTGTCAAACCCATTTGTCCAATCTGATTATGGCTTCAAAACACCAGCTTCATCATATATCTTTGGGATCAAGGGAGGGAATTGGTCACCAAATAGTTGTAGTTTATTATTTATTAAGTCATCTTTGTCATTCAAGAAGGCAAAAGTGTCACACAATTCACTATTCATTTCAATAGTATCTGTGATTTTATCAGGAAAATCATCACTGTATAACATGGCTATCTTCAATTTGTCCATCAGCCTGTCTCTTCCTGACCAAGTCTTGAATGTAGGCTCCAAAAATAACATAGCTTCAGTAGCTATCCTTGAGGCTTCTTGCAATGAGCCATACAATGCATATACTATATCAGTCTTTTGTTTTAAAACATCAATCCGATGTTGAAGTATGGGCAATATGATATACAAGATATTTATACTTTTTCCCTGTGACAACTCTTTAGACTAGCCTTCCGCCATTGCTGAATCTTCTTTTGTCTTTGTGGCAGCATCTGTTTCAACTTTTGCTACTTCCTGGGGGACTAGAGTTTTCTCTCTATTACTCTCCACTAATTCCTCCTTTAATTTTGCAATTTTTTCCTCCAGGGTGTGATTGTGAATCACAGTTTCCTCATGCTTCTTTTCCAATGCCATCATCTGGCCAAAATTTGTTTCATACCTTTTAGACAAACCATCAACCTTTGCTAGGTTCATGAAGGACACTTGGGTCATCAACTGAGCTATCTCAGTGTAAGTGGTATTTTGCAGATTCCAAATCATCTTTTCTACTCTCTTTTCCTCTCTTATGGTCATGACTAGAGGATTTTGTATAGCAGGGACCAATGACCAAATAGCTAGAGTCTTGGATTTAGGATCAAACCTTGATCCTTTCAATACCTCATCAATTTCAAACTCTGTTTTCATTAAGGGGTCTTCTTTCCTCCTGATCTGGTCAATGATAAAAGTGGACTATAAGTCCCATTCTGGCATTAATAACACCCCATTGTTCTACACCAATAGTCTTTCTTGATCCACAGTAATCAGCTCACTCTCAGGATCATAATCCTGGAGTGTCTTCACAATCTCTTCATTTTTATCTTCTTGACCTTCTCTTGTGATCAGGTTTTTCCTTAAATCATTCTATTTCACTTTGATCAAGAAGCTCTTGAATTCTTCAAATTTTATGAATTCATCATCTTTCATGAATTTACTTGCCATCATTACTCTCTCATCAACTTCTCCTAACAATACCATTTGATTATCTCCTTGACCTTCAACTTGAGGCTCCTTTTTCATTTTCCTTTTTAGCTTCTTGAAATATTTTCCATGCTTTGTTATTACAACCTTGGCCATTTTCTTCCTATCCTGCATCATCTTATTCTTTGTTCTCTATTTTTTCTTGGGTGGCTCTCTGGAAAAAGTCGCCTCTTCACCCACCTCTTCTTCTTCTTGGTGAAGTTCTTCCTGTTGTTCTTGATGTTCCTTGTCATGCATTGCAATAGGAATTGGGGGTCCTTGGGATTGTGCATCTTCAACACTGAACTATTGTACTTGTGCCATTAATGTATCATAAGACTTGAGAATTTCCTCCATTCTCTGTAAGTATGGGAGGTCAGGGAAAAAACCAGAAAATGTCTTATCTGATTCTTTCCAGTTAGCTTCTGCCCTGAGAAGATTATTCCACTTCCTTCTTCTTTCCTGGACTTCATGCCTATCCAGTTTGTTTCTCACAATATCTTCATCATCTAGTGGCTCATGATCTCTAATTTTTTTCTAAGGGGTCATAGATTTCAGGGCTATTTTCACAAACTGTTCTAGATCACAGAACCTAGCAATTGCTGGAGACATTCTATATTGCTTTAGGAAATTTCTGATTAGATCAAAAACTCTCTTCCCAATAGAGAAATCAAAACCAACCCATAACCTAGGGACAAAAGTACCATTTTTATGCCCTTCTAAAAACTCTTTTTCAACCCAAGTAATTTTCCAAACAAAATCTAACAAAGCAACCCTAAGAGGCACAAACTTAGACAGAATTTGAGGTGGTTGTGTACAACCATATACCCTTATGACAGTAATATGATCAAAGAAGAAAAAATCACCCCAGTTGTGAGTAATTGGCCAATTTGGAAAAAATTCCCAAGGTCTTAAGACTCTTCTGACCTCATTTGGAAATCTCTGCCTATTAGTTCCTAGTAAGTCAAAAATTGGATCCACAATCCAATTACAAAAGCATACAAAAGATGAATTCACTGATGAACTGTCCCATACCTGTGTCCACCTTTGGATTGGTGCATTGACACCATATTCTAAAACAAAGAATTCAAGCTCTTTATCCATGGACTCCCTGTTAAAACATAGAATCATACACATTAAATGAGAATAATGCTTAAAGCTTGGTATAGGGGAATCCGACTATATTTCTACCAATGCAGCATGTATAGCTTCAACTATGTATCCCACATAATCATAATCGGTGTTGACCTCCAGGTGCTGCATATTCATGGCCATCATGAGCACATCCTGGGGTACAGTTGAATCTCCATCAAAACCTAACACTTTAGTTAGGCCATATACTATGCATTTTATATAGTGGTGAAAGAGGGATAAGTCAAAAGGCGATTTGAGGTTATCTAGGACTTTCACCAAATTCCTATCCACCTTGGGCATATATCTGGACATATCAAACTTTTTGATTAATTTCTCCCTTTTTTTGTAATCAGCCTAAATTTTTTCCAACTCAATCTCTATGCATAATGCACCAGTGATCCCAAAGACCTCTGCTACTGATCTCCTATCTATGGATACTAAAGTCTCTTTGCTTTTCTTTTTGATTACCCTAGCTATTGGGCAATAATTCTTAGCAAGTTCCCTGATTAACCCTATATCCACATATATATCAGGCACAATCAAATTTTCCATATTTAACTCTCAGGGATTGCAAATGGGAACTGGTTTAATCCTATTATTCCAAAAATAATGGAACAAAGTGTTACTAGAGAAGTTTGGAGTGATCGGGTTTCTGCATTGGCACCATCTATCTTTCCATTCATCCCAGTTAGCACTGTTTGCTTTTGATGTCCCAGGCAATAAATTAGCAAATTCCTCTATATATTTCTTTTTTGTAACTTTCTTGTTTTCAGACCCCTGTGAAGAAACACTGGTAGTAGCTTGACTCATCTTTTCTTTTCAAATTGCTATCTCTGAAAAAACAAGCTCTATCGCTCTCATAGAAAATCTTAGAATGCAGAAATGAGAATTGTACGAAATCAAGCTCAATCATTCATACTTATAGTCATCAAATCGGCATCTCATCCACTTGAATGCCAAATTCTTGCACTTGCAATGTCACGCAATCATCTCTTTGTAACTAATGCTGCCATTGATTCACACTGTATGATCCCTGTTGGAAAAGAGTACACACTTTTTCTCTTTTTGCACTCATAAGCATGAAATAATCCACTTGTCAATTTGTCACTAACCCATTGTACATTTCTTATATTCAAAATTGTCCTTGCGAGTGAGCGACAAGACCTTTTCTTACAACCAGTCATGCACTCATGGTCTATTTTTGTTTTGGTTTGCATCCTCCGCAACTAAGCGATGACCTAAGTGGCAATTTTATCATTTGGTGGTCACACACTCGCTACCTCTTTATCTTTTGCTCTTATATCTGCACGAGTGAGCAATATCACTATTCCTTTTATCAATCACAGACTCGCCGGTCAAAAATTTAATATCCTTGAAACCTTGTGAGTGAGCAAGTGCAAATTCATCGCTCAATCACTCCTTGGTCACACACCCGCTGACCTTTTTATCTTTTCATGCTTGGATTTGGGCGAGTGAGCGGTTTTCAAAACAATCATGCATTATTTTCTGGTTGCGCAGTCACTATGTCTTTCCGATTCATGTCTATACCTCTACGAGTGAGCGATGACTATTTTCATTATGCACTTTACTTTTTCGCTCGCTCGCACTACAAAATATTTTAGTTTATAAACATTAGCGAGTGAGCGATGACCCTTTTCCATCACAGTCGCATACTCGCTACTGAAATTTCTTTATGAATGAATCCTTAGCAACTGAGTGAGTGCCTTCACCAAATATTCAAAATGTATTAATCTCTTACTCGCTAATCCCTTTTTTTCTTAATTTTCTTTATGGACGATTGAGCGACAACTTTCAATTTTCTTCATCGCGCACTCGCGGGCTTAAAATCTTAACTAGCACACTGTCTGTGAGTGAGTGGTAGCCAACATGCTTTCTTAATCACACACCCACTAGTACCTTTTCACTTGAATTTATTGATGGGAGAGTGGGCGATAGCTTTCTTTCCTTTCTTTCATCACGCACTCCCAAGGTCATCATTTCAAACTGCAAATCCTTGGTGAGTGAGGGAGAACAAAGCTGATTTCTTAGTTGCACACTTTAAAACACTAAAGACTTCCTATGCAACTAAGTGACAAGAACCATTTGATGACTAGAACATACTACATCACATACTCGCACTACAAAAAACACAACAGTTAAGACTTGGGCAAGTGGGCAACATCTAAAAATCTGACTCCCTCGCGCACTTATGGGCTCAAATGATATGCACAAAAATCTAGCCTGGGTGAGCGACTAAACCTTTTTTACATCACTTGCTCAGTCGCTAACCAAAAGATAAAGACCTAAGACCACCACGACTATGTGATACACAAAGACTTAACTCATCACTGACTCGCTGAACCTTTTAACACAAAACTTAATCCCTCGCGAGTGAGCGACATACAAAATAATTCCAACTCGCTCAATCGTGAACTAAAAACTTGACTTCAAAATTACATCGTGACTGCCCGATTAACACCATTTAATGACCAATTCACTAGCTCGCACACCTAACTTGACTTAACAAAATATGACCGCGACTGCGTGATTCACACCAAAATGACTCGTCGCTCACTTGTTCACTTAAAAAGACACTTTAAAAGGTCAGCGCGGGTGTGCGACTAAAACTTGGAACAAAGCAATTTGAAAACTTAACCACAAAATTGACTCTTTGACATGAAGAGAGATGAAATTTGAACTAGAACACATGGGAAAAGGGTCAAAGCTTTGAAATTTGAAATTTTTTTAATATGCAGTGCTAACAACCGGTACGGGTGACCAAATCATTAAACATGCAAGTGCCCAGTCAACACTTTTTGCCACACAGGAAGTTTTTCTTTGTTAAATTTGACGTCGATAAAATTGTCATCCTACAATATTATTCACTTTCTGTGACAGTGTTGGTACTCTCAAAATTTTGCACAAATTCAGAATTACCAATTAAAAATTTCTCCAAGGCACAAGTCACTTCCCCAAAAAACTTTTGAAAGGGCCCTAATTAACATGCAAGTAAAAAGAGACCTAAAGATTTTTATGAGAAATTGCTTGTCAAATATGTTCATAGCCTATCATGAAGTAAATATAGTGGGTTACAACTTTCAGATGTCAGATTGGATGGGTTCTGGAGATAGCCATTTGGAGGTCATTACCTAAATCTACATTTGTGCACATATTCAGTTTTTACTAAGTGACCCACGTTGGCGGTTTATACCTCAGGCCAAATTGATACCCGAGGGATAACAAGTATTCCAATATGTTGTAGAAATTAAAGTGAACCTCCATGACCATTTTGAGATCCCTATGATTTCATATGAAAATTTTTCCAAATCCATTCTATTTGCAATTTATTCTAATTCTTAGAATGAGCATGGTAGAAATAGCGAAGTACCCTACTTTGGGGTCCCACAGTTTGCACTTAGCTAAATGAAACAAGGAATTGAATGTTCCTTTACGTTGTAGACATGGAAATAATCATGAAGATTCTCAGACCATGATCAATCCATCTGGTTGGTTTGGTCAGCGAATTCCAAATCAGATTTATGCAGTTTCACTGAGTTTGAAATCAGAAAGTTGTTAAAAGCCTAACTTTGAGGAGTCTTATTGATTGACCAGTTGATCATTGGAACAAGATTTTTGAAGCCTCGTATTCCTTGTATGAAAATTAATCAAATTCAAGATTTTCAGATCAGAAGGTGTTCATCTGATGGGTTTGTGAAGCCAGATCCAAATGAGACTTATTCAAATTTTAATCTACACAACAATGGTTCTCTTCGAGGGATCAACTTTGATGGTTAACACTTTGGTGCCAGATGAACATTATAACAAGTGATTTGACTCCCTATACTATTTGCATCTAAATCTATTACCAGGATCAAGGATTGAGCCTCAGGACATAATTTGATATCTTTTCAAGGGAAAATCCAAAAGCAATTTGTGCAGATTGCCAATAATTGATAGAGTTAAATTGCAGAGTAGTCATTTTCAGAGGATTGAAGCTTTGTATCAAATGGTTGTTTGATGATGTCAATCATGAATCTATACTCTCTATATGTAAATTTTCCCCACATGCAGTGACAAGGCCTCAAGACATGGTTTTCTATTTTTTGAAGGGTTAATCCAAATGCAATTTATGTTGTTTTTACATCTGCAAATGTCACAATGTTTTAGAATGATCAAATTCATTTAGTGATAACTTGCACCCGATTTTGAATGGGGCTGAACCCTTTTAGACACTAGATCTTTGCACCTAATTGAGTACGTGTCCCTGGTGGAAATCTCCCAATGCAGAGTTTGTATTTTATAAGGGGATTCATAGTGGGTCTCCTATGCAGTTTAAATGTGCCCATTAATCTTCATTAAATATACTTAGAGAAAGTGGTAGCATAACATAGTTACAGGATATGCCCAGAATGTTGTGCAAGTACTTTTGTAAGCGCGTTTGCAAGATGTAAAAACAAAAAACATGGAGGTGGAGATATACCAATTTGATTCTTGAGTACGCCTCTTAAAATTTATTGGATTTGATTGTGTTTAACACTAGACAATTTTGGGAGAGAATTTTAAAAAGAAAATATTATTTCCATTTCAAGGAATTCTTCACTAATCTCATGTGTGGGGAACAAATTATGGGTGGAGAGCATAAGTTGCACACGTCACTGTTCAATTGCAATGTCTAATAATAAGAGGACAAAATTCCAAAAGACTACGTGGAGGCATGTTAATGTCATGTCACACTCACCTGAAGGAAAAGTAATAAGGATATCGAGGTGCATATCAAAGTAACAAAGAGGGAGGCACAAGATTTTTTCACTGTCTTTCTTTACTAGAACAACATCATTATTATTGGAAATTCTCCCAGCTTGCTCTAGGTCAGCTATAAATGGTATGAAAATCCATCATGATGCGCACCAAATCAGGTGTAAAGCTAATGTTGCTCCTTGCCCACCCCATTTTGGACATATTAAACATAGTGTAAACTGCCAATCAAAAGCTATGGAGGGTATAAGTGTTTCTTTGTTGCAGATGGTGGAATCATAGACAAGGAACATGAACTTTCTGACAGAATACCAAGGCGGTGTGTCATCCCATGGAATGTGTTAGGAATTTTTCTTGCAAGTATCTTTTAAAACCAGTATGAATGCTTTGCTCTTATATATTTCCTATATTCTATATGCAAGAAAATCCTAATTGATGAGGACTGGATATAATCCTCCTTTTTTGAGATCCACTACCTCAGGAAGGTATTACCTATGAATAATTACTGCTTGACAGTATCTTTATATTGGATTATGTCTTCTTAATAAATTTCTAAATGCCTTTTACTGTATCAATAAGTAGATAACTATGCAAGTGACTATGAATAACCAGATACAGAGCTTAATAAGCCAAACTAGTATTTTGACAAGAATAAATAGTAATGCAATAAGGATTCTCATCCTTCTTCCTTTTATAGTTCTTATGAACTTAGGAGGGATAACCTATTTGATTCTCTCTTGAAGGAATCACCAGACTTGAATTGTATACTCTGTGAGTACAATTGCTTATGAATGTGTGCTTTCTTATAAATGTAATGTATTTGAATGATTGTTCTTAAATGTTGGATAATTGAACAATTACTTGCAAAACTATAAACCGGTGCCTGATCCTATGGGCTGTAGAGTCAAAATTGAAAGCAAATCCACAATTAGGTAATGAATGAAAATAATTGCAACCTAGATAGCATGCCTTACAAACTATCCATTCACTCTTATATCTTTGTTCATCAGATCTTAAACATCAATATTCAGCTTCCAAGAATCATATAAAATAATTATTCCTTCCTTGAAGGACCTCACAAATGATTGCACAACTACCTTGCCATTGATGTATTTAGATGCCTTACAAATAAACACATAAAGCCTGAATATAAATAAAAGAGACAACACAAGATATAAAACAGATATTGCAATGTATTTTATTAATATCAAACTGCTTCAAAGTAAATACAATAGACAAAAAGTACAGAGGCTCAGACAAAATTGTAGTAGTCTTCCTTGTAATTCTATTTCATCATCTTTAAAAATGTTACAATAAGATCTATATATAGGCTAAAACCATCTTTGAATCCTTAAGAAGTAAGGATTCTACAAGCTTCGGATGGTTTTAAGACCTAACCCTAAAATACAGAAAGGACAAAAGACAGGAAAGAACCAAGCAGTGGATGGAAAAAAATGAAGAATAAGATCTGATTTGTTCTTTGTCTTGTTGTGATTTTTGGCACCTTTGTCTGTATATGTTTAGGATAGCATCTAATATTTGCAACAAGACCTAGTGACTGCCAATACAGGCTAATTTACACTAGTCTTTATGATAGCTAACCTTCCTGTGCACAAACAGTAGGTGCCATGTGTCCTCCTATTCTTCATCCATTATATCCAAGTCAACAGTGACATGCTTTTTCTTCTTGGGCTTTGTTAATATGTCCCATGCTGTAACATCTTCTTCTTTCAACCATTCAAAGCTCTGTATGTTTTCCAACTGGTTCTTCTATCTCTCCCACCTGGCATTAGTAATACTCTTGACATTTGTGATGGACTTATTAAAATCTATTTCTACTTTAAATTCTTCATCTAGAATTTCTTTGTATCTTTCTATATCTAGTTCTCCTTTGTCAGAAACATATACCTCTTTATTAGGTAACACAGTGTCAAATTCTAAGCCCCGTACCCCTAGTGGCTTGATCTGATTGTTCCTCTGATCTGATTGGAGGTACAAATCTATTATAGCTAGGTATAAACATGTTTAACCTTGCCTCTATCTGATTATCCTTTCCTTTGAAAAAGGACAAGGTGGCTCCTATCTTCTCTATTTCAACCCCAACTTTGGGTTACCACCTCTTGTAGGTCTGGTCTATCTAGTTGCAAAGATTCCAACCTTTCAAATAATCTTGTTCTCCCACACCATGTTGCATAATATGGGTTGAAATTGATGACATTATTTTTCCAATAGTACACTTAGTGAAAAACATTGACAAAGATCACCAGCAAACTAAAGCATTACCACCAGACTACAAGCATTAGTGGTAGACTAAAGCATTACCGGCGAATAGCGAGCATACCCGACAGAACACAAAGGCCAGGAAAAATGCTAAGTATAGAATCGACAAGCATCACCGGTGACTATAAGCATTACCGGTGACACAATTCTAAAAACTAACCCAACATAAATAGAAAAGGCATACCTGACGACAAGTTCAAGAAAGGAACACCGGCGACCAAGAAAATCGACTGTCAGAATCGAAAGTCAGTTAAAGAACCCACAAATTGTGGATCTACTTTTTACATGATGGATAAAGCAATGTAATTCTATTTATAGAGTTTTTATTTGTTTTAAATAATAACTTGAGGGTCAAGCAAGATTTATGTAAATGTTTTAAAGCATCCTAACAGATCTAAAACATATCTAACTAAAGATCAAGGTCAAGTTGTAAACCTTGGATCTAGAGTTAACTTGTGATGCATGAATCAAGAATTGAGTCTAATTTAGTATAAATAGATGTTCAAACTCAATTGTGAGGAATGAATTCATTATTGTTGATAGCCACATAGAGCATCTAAGGAGCAGAAGGTAAAATTCATGCAAAGGTTAGAAATAGAACACATCAGTTGTCAAGAACACACAGAGGCTACCGATGAGGAGATAAAGGTATTATTCAATCATGGAAGGATGATTACTTATATGTATGAAGCTTAATAGGATATGTTATCAAAAATTAGAGATTGCATACATCATCAGATCAAAGACTTATGTAGTTGCATTCTAACAAGTGCATCACATCTAAAATCCTTTTGTAGAAGGTGGACTTAACAGTTCTTTACAAATCTTTTAACAGAGTGC
>MU228135.1:226711-237366 GCA_018584345.1 Thuja plicata | reverse complement strand
GCAGATAAAGGTATTATTCAATCATGGAAGGATGATTACTTATATGTATGAAGCTTAATAGGATCTGTTATCAGCAATTAGAGATTGCATACATCATTAGATCAAAGACTTATGTAGTTGCATTCTACCAAGTGCATCACATCTAAAATCCTTTTGTAGAAGGTGGACTTAACAGTTCTTTACAAATCTCTTAACAGAGTTCTCACTTAACAGTGTTGCTAAAGCTTCAAACAAAGTAGATCTTAACAGGTCTCCACTGTAATACTCCTAACAGGGTAGGTCATCAGAAGTGACCAATTGTAAGCCTTAACTGGCCCCTTCTTATCTGCAGATAGTGAAGTCTTGTGGGTAACAATCCCCACCGCAGTTTTTACTTCCTAACAGGAGTTTTCTGTGATATCATATCTTGTGTTATGTGTTATCTATTTTCATGAATGTTTCTATTATGGTTGCATACTAAAAGAACTTATGATATGATTTCATATGCATAAATAAAGATGAGCAGTTAGATAACATAATTTACAAATTGATGATTAAGGGTTAATGGGCTAACCAAGAATTTTTTTAGAGGTATTGATTCACCCCTCCCCTCTCAGTACATCATCTCAATATAATTCCAACACAAATTGTGACAAAATTGTTAACCTCTACTTGAAGGCCTAGCAATTTTCCATAAGCTCCATATACTATATCAATCTTATCCCTTATTATATCTACCCTATGCTGCAAAATTTATGTTAGTGCATTCAAAACAACTTCATTGTGTTCATCAGTACCCTACTCTTCTTTTGTTGTAGTATACTCTATTTCCTCTATTTGTATCTCTACATCCTTTACCTATTTATGCTCTGTAGGGGAAAATTCTGGCATATCAAGCATTTTTTGTGTAAGCTCTGATATCAGCTTCTCTTGTGCCTTAATTTTGATCAGAGCCAAATCCCTGTCTTTTATTATATCACTAGTTTCACTAGTGAGCTTCTTAAATCTTGCAAACATTTGGGCAGCCTTGGCCTCATTCAATTGTGCAAAATGGGTGAGCACTTGGGAAATATTCAAGTCTCCTGTATTCTAGATAGACCAGATAATCTTGTTTCCTTCCATTTTCTCTTGTATGCTTATTAATGAAGGCGTCTGGTCTTTTGGAGCTAGGCTCTACATTGCTAAAGCTTGGGACTTTGGATTGTATCCAAATCCTCTGATCATCTCCCCAACCTATGTCTTTGATGACAACTTTACATCGATTTTTTTCCTTATTCGATCTATGATGAAGGCAAAGGCCAAATCCCACCTTCTACCAACAACATCCCACTAGATTTTACTAGTTTCCTTACTTCTTCTGGTGTGATTTGCTCTTATTTAGGATCATAATCCTGCAATATTTGTAAAGCCTCACTAGTTACTGGATAACCTCCTACCAATTGCAATTCTGCACTAACTTGTTGTTGTTTGTTCTAGATGAGGAACTCTTTGAACTCTTTTGTTTTGATGAAATTATCATCCTTTAGAAATTGATCTTGATATATCAATATTTCGTTAGTGCATGTCATAAGGGGTAACTCTATTTCCTCTTCATCATCTTTCTGCAGCTTCTTTCCCGCTCTTATATGATTCCTTAGTTGATGGTCATAGGCTCTATCACCAATGATAAGAGCACCAAATCTATCTTTCTTCTTCTCTTTCTTCTGTGATGGCTCCCCTGCTTCTATCGTTTTTCTCTTTGGTGGGGGCTCATTAGTAACCTTAGTCTCTGGGACCTTTTTTAGGTCAATTATGTTCTCACCCTCAGCTGCTTGTTCTTCAACAAATGCCTAATTCACTAGAGGGGAGATAGGAACTAAATACTCCTCATCACTATCTTCATCATACTCTGATGATGAATGCCCTTTATGGCCCTTTTCTGGAACAACAAGAGCATCTTAAATTTGATTGCATAACATAGTATGAGACTCAATCATGGCATCAAGCCTTTTTAAATATGGAAAGTCTGGGATGAAACCCCCAAAAGAGATACCTTTTCTCTTCACTTGCCTCTCTAAATCCATCAACTCATTAAATTTTTCATCCCTTTTATCGACCTCCTCATCCTCCAATATATTCCTTATGATGTCTTCTTCCATGCATTCCTCATGATCTTATGTGTAAGGAATGGTGGGTGTCAACAACTTCTTGGCACTTAGTATAAAGCCTTATGTGTCTATATAGCTATAGAGGGCTTCATTCATTCGGTAGTGGCTCATCAAATTATTTAATAGATCTAATAACCTTTTACCAATTGTAAAATTTTAGATCCTAAAATATCTTGGGGTAAGTGCACCCTTCCTGTGAGGAGCCAGGTGCTCCTTGTCTTGTTTACTCCTAGACACTTAAGTATTGGATATACTATCCAATTTTCAAAAGCACGGAGTTCCTATTCTTTGGAAGTGTAGTTCCACACTCTCAACCAAAACTTAATGGGGTTGGCTTGATTTTGATAAAACCTCTGAGGCCTCAAATACTAGCAATTCATGATAGGAAATTTTTAATATAAAATCAAATGCATTAAAATGGAATAATGCATGAATCTGGGGTTGTCTTTCTTGTTCTAGATATCAATAAATCCTTGATGTATTTGATTTATTATATACTGAATATAATCATAATTGGTACTTGTATGAGGGATCTTCATATCTAGGACAATCATAAGGATATCTGAGGTGATTCTCTTGGGTCCTCCATCCTTTCCCAACACTCTGCATAATGCATAGGAGATATACTTCATATAGAAGTTGAGGTCTTTGTAGTAATATGGGGCAGTCCCTGGGATGGGTGCTATGTAATTCTTCATTCTTCTTGACACATGATGTTCCTGGATCAATTTGGATGCAATTCCACAATCTCTTGTATACCTATTCTCTAAACTCTTCAAATTTATCTTTGTGGCCATTGGATGGTATACATTGAATGTTTTCATAAATGAGTTCCTGTCTAGGGTTACTAGGGCTTTCCCGTCATCCCATTTTATAGTCTTGGTTAGGGAATCATACCTACTGACCATTTCTAAGATAAAATCAGCATCTACAAATATGTCAGGGACTATTAATTTGGCTATTCCACATGTCCATGGGTTTGAAATCAGCACAACTTTATCAGTATTATTATAGAAGTAATTAAAAAGTAAATAACTAGAAGAGCCTAAAGTTTTAGCATCCCTAATGAAGTGCAAATCATGTATGAGAGTATCGGCATTTACCTTTCTATTCTGGCTTGATCCAGGAAATAGAGAGATGAATTCTTTAGAATAATTCTTCTTCCCTTTCATATCATCATCGGCATCACCACTTCTTCCACTGGTAGAGGCTACACTCATTTCCCGACTCATCTTTCCTACTGTTCTATTCCAATTTATCTCACTGATATTGAGACAAATCTATTCTCCAAATCACACACTTCCAACTGTTAATCACCCAATCTATTCTAGAGCACTGATAACCACTTGAATTCCTCAAATTCTAGACTGAAAATCAGCTTGTTTCACTCTGTAAATTCAACAAGTTCAGTTTTCTGCACACACTGATAACTTAGCAAATTCTCACTCTGAAAACAATAAAATCCTGGTAAGAAGTAATGATTAATGGTTACCCCTATTTATCTGTGAATCAGTAATGCATAATTCTCATAATTGTGATTCAATCACTTTTGGCTTCAATTCCTCATGCTGTGAAATTAATTTTTGTTCTAGTCGTAGCCTCTGAAAGTGACAGGAAATCAAATATGTATGAGTGCTTTCTGATAAAAAACCATATTATATTCAAAATAGGATCCAATTTTGATCTGATTGGATATCTCTCATACAGCTCACCTACCCTTTAATACACTTGTCATAAATCTCAGAATTCCTATTGATTGGAAACTGTACATAGTGGCGCCAAGAAAAAGTATTTACTTTAACTGTGGTTTCATATCAATAATCAGTGACTACCTTGGGGTCTTCCTTCTAATCAACGATTATCTCTTTGTCACTGAATGTTTTCACTTAACCCATATTCTTTCAGAGATACTGCGACTAAGCCATCTACTATTTGATTTTTAACCTTTGTTCACTCAGGAGACTTGATGACTGTGTAATATCCTTGTCATCGAACAAATCTTTTAAATCATGGTTTATTTGGAGACAACCCGACAAAATCTTTGTCTCTTTATCGCTTAATAATTTCACCTTTATTATTGTCATTTGGAGATAATGCGATAATTATTGATCTTTTTTCATCCGCATCTGACGGCCTGCGCCAAGTCTGTAGATCTTCAAAGAACAACCTAATTTTTCACGAGACTTCATGAATTCTATCTCCAAGTCGCCAGGTGTAATTCTCATTTTAAAATTTTATTAGAGACTATGCGACTGATAAACATGTGTCTCAACTATCCTTTTGTCTGTTGGTCGTCAGATCACCTTTGACTTTTCAAACTATTACAGTGACCTCGTAACTATCGTTGGATCTCTTTTCATCTAATGGTTGTCGCCAAGTCTCTTTACCTTTAGCTTAACCCTTAATTTATTTTGCAACTAGGTGACAACACTAATACTAAAACTAACACTTAACTCTGGTTTGTTCAGGAGACTTCACGACTATGGAAACTCAGTGTCACTAGATGATTTTCAAACTACAGAGTTTATCATGAGACATCCTGACCACCGTAGGATCTGGCTTAAGATGGACAGTTGTCGCTTAAATCTCCATATCTAGTGAGGTATATTATTTCCATCATGAGATAACGTGACAAAGGATTTTCGCTAAGTCTCTAGACAAAATGGAATATTCTCTTTAGCTTATGAGACTAAGCGACTAACATAAAAGCACATGCTTTAATCTCAGAACTTAAGTTATGAAAAAGTAACTTGAAAATAGAAACTTGGCTGAGATATTAGGGTTTTTTGCATTTTTTAATAGAGTAAACCTAGGAATTGTGTTTTTTGACATTTTCCACTAGGTTTATGGCTAAAAACATCATTTGTAGAGATATTTAAGCAATTTCAGACATGACTTTCAACTCTTGAGCATAGGAAAGACTGGGAAATTCAAAATTTTACTGGGCAGACTACAAAACTAACAAATACAACCAATAATGGCTCTATCTGAGGATGTGTAAACATAATTTTAAATCAAGAACCATAGAATATCTGGTTTCCGACCACTTCAAAAGACATTGTCTAACCTATTGCAAAAAGAAACACACGACTGAAAGAAACACACCTTATTTACATATAATACAGAGATATTTACTTATGCATAAAAATTTTCCACTTTCAACTTAAGAAAGGCTTCAAGAACTTCCCATGCACTGGAAATTCATATTCCTCATCATTCATGTTCTTCAAGATATAGGAATCTTTACCAAAACTCTGAGAAACAATAAAAGGACCAAGCCATAAAGATTCAAACTTTTTATGCTTACCTTTACCCTCTACTCTCACATTCCATTGGAGTACAAGGTCACTAGGTATAATTTTTTTGCAAACTTCTATTTTATCAAATAGATACTTCATCTTTTGTTGCAACTTTATATTCTCTTTCTGACCCTCTCTTCTAATTTCATCAAGTTCAGCTAATTGCATTATTTTGTGTTTCATTGGAGCAGAAACTTCTAGCTCTTCTTCTTGCATAAACTTGTATATAGGTAATAAATTATTGATAGGAATCCTAGACTATAGACCATACACAAGTTCAAATGGTGAATTACCAGTGGCTTTCTTGACTGTTATACTATCAGCCCATAAAGCTAGTTTCAACTTTGTATGCCAAGCTCTTTTGTTCTTTTCCAAGGTCTCCTTTAAAATCTTCAGAATTCTCTTATTACTAGATTTTTCCTAGCCATTGGCCTGAGGATGATATGGGGATGAATAAGACATTATAATCCTATCTTCATTGCAGAAATCCCTAATCTCATCAGATCTGGAACACATAGCATTATCCATAACTAGCTTGGTAGGGACACCAAATCTGGTTAAAATATTTTCTAATAAAAACTCAGTAACCACTTTGTTTGTTTCTTTTTTAGTAGGGATAGCTTCTATCCACTTTGTAAAATATTCAGTGGCAACAAGTATCCAACTTTTTCCTCCAATAGATTTTTTTGAAAATTCTCCAATAAAATAAATACCCCACATCGTAAAAGGTGCTTCAGCACTCATAGGGTTCAACAACAAGGCACCTAAGAACTTCAATTTATTTGATAACCTCTAGCAAGGCTCACATTTTTAGACAAATGCATGAGTATATTTGAATATATTGGGCCAATAATACCCATCCCTCAAAATCTTATGAGAAGTGGTCTTGGCAGAAAAATGCCCACCACATATTCCAGCATGCATTTCACTTAGTACTTTCTCAGCTTGGTTTTTATCTAAACATAACAGTAATACACCATTTTTGTCTTTCCCGTACAGATCTCCTTGAATCAAGGTGTACTTCTAAGCTTGTAACTTAAGACTCCTCTTTTGATTATCTGACATGGTTTCAGGACATTTGGCATTTTTAAGGTAATACATGATATCAACATAGAATGGTTGTCTTTCAATACTGGTTATTGTTGAATCTTGTATCACTACATTATTTACTTGTACCAAGTCCAGATTTTCTTCAGTCATTAGTTTTGCTAAACCTTGTCCTCTAACCAATTTTGTAATATGGATTTCTAGGTTAAATTCTTGAATTCTGTTAATCCACTTACATCTCTTACCAGTCACTTCTAATTGGGTAAGAATATCTTTTACTGCTGAATGAGGAACATATGCAAGAACTTTGGCAAAAACTAAGTAAGGTCTGAATGATTTAACAACTTTTACCAATGCATGTGCCTGATTTTCCATCATTTCATAGTTTAGCTCTGCAGCTTGGAGATATTTGCTAAAGAATGCAATTGGATGTTCAAATCCCTCTTCATCCTTCTATAGTAAAACAACAACAATAGTGTGAAAAGATGCAAATGAGAACAAAGAAAAGGGCTTACTGTAATTAGGAGATTTTAAAACAGGGGCCTCTTGTACTACTTTCTTGATTTTCTCAAATGCTAACTGAGCCTCTTTATTCCACTGTAACTTTGCATCTTTCTTTAATAACTTGATAATTGGCTTGACAATTTCAGCAAAATTGGCAATGAATCTTCTAACAAAATTCATCTTTCCAAGGAAAGATTGCACACTTTTATATTCTTTGGAGCACTGACCTTTTGAATAGATTCTACTCTCTTAGGGTCTATCCTAACTCCATCTTTGGACACTATATGTCCCAATAACTTTCCTTCTATGACTGAAAAATGACATTTTCTAGGGTTTAGTGAAACACCATATTCTAAAGCTTTGTTGAAATTTTTTTCTAGATGTTCACAGTGATCCCTTGCCTTTTTAGAAAATGCAGTCAAATCATCTTGGTAAATAACCATGAATAGATCAATAAACTCTTTAAATGCCACATCCATGGCTCTCTGGAAAGTTTCTCCTACATTTATTAGTCCAAAGGGCATTCTGACATAAACATAAGTTCCCCATGGAGTAGTAAATGCATTCTTAAATTGTCTGACTCTTTTACAAGTAACTGTTTGTAGCCTGAGAAGCCATCCATCATTGATAACAGCTCACAACCAGTCACCTTATGCAACATTGCTTCCATGTTTGGTAGAGAATATTTATCTTTTAAGGATGTTATGTCCAGATTTCTAAAATCTACACACATTCTTATATCATTCTTTTTTCTTACTGGTACTAGGTTTGAGACCCAAGTTGAATGTTTGATAGGCTGAATAATTCTAGCATCCTTTAATTTCATCAACTCCTGTTGCATCTTAGGAGCCAAAAGAGGATTAATGGGTCTCTATTTTTGTCTTAATGGTTTCATATCTATTTTGAGTGGGATTTCATGTTGGAAAAGATCCTCTCTATAAGCTTTTATATCTTCATATGACCAATCAAAAACATGCTTATGTTTTCTCAATAATTTTATCAGGTTGGTTTTGACATGAGAGCCCAATCTTTTTCCAATATAAACCACTTGAGGAGTGGTCTCTGACCCCAAATTTATCTCCTCTAAATCCTCAACCTTGGCATTGCTTATTCTTACTATATGTTTATTCTGATCAGTAAACAATGCCTCTAGTTCTACCAATCCCTTAGGAGTCTGGTTAGAACTGAGCTGGACAACCTCATCCCCCAATATACAATCCTTACCATCAATGACCTCAATAAAATTATTGCAATCTATATACTGGTCTTCATAATGATCAAGGCACTGAAGAAATCTAAGGATATCTTGGTCATCCTCAAATACTTTTCATTTGTAAATATTGTCTGGGACAACTGGTCTTCTTTTAACCTCAACAATTGATACCCCATTTAAAGTCAAGTCATCAATTTTCAAAGCCACATTAGCTAATAAATCTGCCATAATATTTCTAGACCTTTCTATCCAATTTATATTGAAGGCATCAAAGAATTCTATTTGGTCCCAAATAGAATGTCTATATATTTTTAATCTGTCATTCTTCACAACATATTTGGACCTTACTTGGGCTACTACTAACTCTGAGTCACCATAAACTTTTAAACATTTTATACCATGTTTAGTAGCAATATCTAGCCCTAGAAAAAAATCTTCATACTCTGTTGTATTATTTGTACACTGAAAAGATAGTAGAAAAGAATATTTAAATGTGGTACCTGATGGAGATATAAGTAGAACTCCAACTCTTGATCCTTCTTTTGAACAGGCTCTGTCAAAATAAATTTTCCACAAACCATCACTCTATGTAGTCAACTCTTTCACCAAAGGATCGATATTTCACACTGGTGAGCACTCCTTTTGATTCTGAAATTTTCCAAGTCAATATCAACATAGTAATTTATATATTTATCCGCATGCAATTCTATCATATGAGGTGTTCTTCCCTCTTTATACACATTTACGTTATTTCCAGCTATATTGAAAGTGGCATAGGATAAGTCACACTAAATACTACCCCCCATTGAAGCACTCCATTTTCTAGACAACAACATGCCATATTGTGGTGGTATATCAACCACCAGTACACTCATAGTTAATGTTAGAGTATTATTACTTTATGCTTATTAATTAAATCATATCGATTTAATTATATAAGTTTATATTACTCTAGTTACTTAAGCTTCACTTAGGTACATTATTAATTGATTATTAATTAATAATGTGCAACCTAGTTCTTTCCTTTAGGGTTTCTTTCTCACCTTTATAAGGTTGAGTCTTGTAATTTTTTGTTAATCTCTTATGCATTTTTCACATTTTGAGAGCACTTTCCTTCTGTCTCCATTTTTTCCTCTCTTGTAACAGGTTATTGGCTAACAGGTTCTTCTTGGGTTGTGTAGAATTGAGTGTGATCAATTCTTTCATGGTATCAGAGCTCAGATCTGTGGCCGCCTGTTCTTGATTTGAAGATTTTTTGGAGCTTCAAGGGTTTCATCTTTCAGCCGTAGTTTTTTTGGTTGGATCTGGGAAAATATTTTTTTTAGAGGCATCTTGGGCCAAAATAGACCTCTCCAATGAATTCAGAGGATCGATCCGGTGAATTTTGATATAAAATTTGACCTATTTGGCCTCCGGGGCATCTGAGAGGAAAATTTGCCCTATTACAGCTGTACGGGCTCATTTCTCGAGACAAAAAAATGTCATTTTTTGCGGCCTCCGGGGCACGCCACCACCGTGCCACCCCGCCGCCGCCTCCGCCTGGCCTAGCCTGGCCCCCGCCCGGCCCAACCGCAGCTCACCGGCCGCTAGCCACCAGCGGAGCTACCTGAACCCCTAGCAGCGCCGCCTGGCTCTCTGCCGCTGCTCAGGAGCGGCCGCCACTAGCCCGCCACCAACTATCAGGGCCGACATCAGCTGACGTCAGCAGCCCGCCAATTTTTTTTCCGGCGTATTTTTAAAATTTTTCGACGAAAATTCAATTTTCCAGCGGTCGGAATTTTTTTTTCGACAAGTTGTGACGGCCATCAAATTTAACTGCGCAGAGGGGTGATGGTCATTTGGACGTCAAATTTAAGACAGGGTCTGTATTTTTCCAGTGAGCTCTCTTTTGGGGGTACCTGTGCCTTTTTGGTCATATCTTGGGCATATGGTGTCCATTTTTGAAAAACAAAATATCGCCGGAAAGGTGGTTTTGAGCCCGTCGCATTGGTGTAGATTTTATTTCTTGATTCTTTCATTTTGATGCTGGTTTTGAGCCTCAAAGTCAAGGTACACAAATTTACTTTCTAAAGCTTTTCTTGCTCTCTATTTCTTTCAAGCTTTCAGAATTGTGCTGGAATTGGGTTTTATCGATTGTGGGGGGTGTTCTTTCTTGCTTTTCTGTCATTCATCTTAGAAAAAAAAAACATTATATCACATAAAACAAAACCCCTTCTGCATCTTTTGTCTAGTTCTAAAAGAAAACATAATTCAAAAATCAGTCCAAGTACAGGGCACTATGGCAGACACAGCATCTGTTGAGCTTCTCACTCCACACAATTACCATATGTGGAAGCCACGAATGACCAGACTCCTCATGTCATGAGGTTTATGGTCATGCCTGGATATAGTTCAGCCAGTTCTTCAGAGGCCTTATGAGGCTCTTATGCACAGGAATAGGATGGATGAGGCAATGGGCCTTATTTC
>MU228135.1:172382-204921 GCA_018584345.1 Thuja plicata | reverse complement strand
ATTTAAACATTTTTGGGAGGGATTTCTTAATTAAATATTTTTAATTAAGATAAAGGGATTTAATGACATAAAAATAAATAAATTAATTAAATAATTAATTAATAAATAAATGATGATGTCATCAGGGGTTTAGGGGAATATTAATAAATGAAATAAATTTATTTAATTCATTTAAAAACATAGGAATTAATTATTTAAACAATGAAATTGCCTTTTAATAATTAGAGAACTATAGCCATTTTAATTAGAGTAAATAGGCTAGGGGAATGGGTTAATTGTAAGTGGGTATTTGATTTAGGGGTTTATTTAATTCCTTTATAATTAAATATTATAGCCATGTCTGATTTTGATTTGATTTGATTGGTCGAAATTGATTTGAATTGTATGGCTATAATAGTTAATATAAATCAGTGATAAAAATCACCTAGGATATTAAATTGATTTAAAGAATTATGCCAAGCAGTAACAGGGTCGTTTGGACATAAATCAAGGGTATGATCACACTTAGGGAAAATAGGGTCCATAGTTGCGACAGACCAAATTCAGGTGGTTACACTTATTATATCTACCCTATGCTGCAAAATTTATGTTAGTGCATTCAAAACAACTTCATTGTGTTCAACAGTACCCTACCCTGCTTGTGTTGTAGTATGCTCTGTTTCCTCTATTTGTATCTCTGCATACTTTACCTCTTTATGCTCTGTAGAGGAAACTTCTGGCATATCAAGTACTTTTTGTGTAAGCTCTGCTATCAGCTTCTCTTGTGCCTTAATTTTGATTAGAGCCAACTCTATGTCTTTGAATATATCACTAGTTTCACTAGTGAGCTTCTTAAACCTTTCAGACATTTGGGCAGCCTTGGCCTCATTCAATTGTGCAAAATGGGTGAGCACTTGGGAAATCTCTAAGTCTCCTATATTCTAGAAAGACTAGATAATCTTGTTTCCTTCCATTTTCTCTTGTATGTTTATTAATGAAGGCTTCTAGTCTTTTGGAGCTAGGCTCCACATTTCTAAAGCTTGGGACTTTGGATTATATCCAAATCCTCTAATCATCTCCCCAACCTGTGTCTCTGATGATGACTTTACATCAGGTTGTTTCCTTATCTGATCTAAGATGAAGGAAGAGGCCAAATCCCACTCTTCTACCAACAACATCTCACTGGATTTTACCAGTTGCCTTGCTTCTTCTGGTGTGATTTTCTCTGATTTAGGATCATAATCTTGCAATATTTATAAAGCCTCAATAGTTACTGGATCACCTCCCACCAATTGCATTTGTGCACCAACTTGTTATTATTTGTTTCAGATGAGGAACTCTTTGAAGTCTTTTTTTTTATGAAATTATCATGCTTTAGAAATTGATCTTTATATATCAATCTTTCATCAGTGCATGTCATAGGAGGTAACTCTATTTCCTCTTCATCATATTTCTGGAACTTCTTTCCTACTTTTATCTGCTTCCTTAGCTTATTGTCATAGGCTCTATCACCAGTGATAAGAGCACGAATTATGTCTTTCTTCTTCTCTTTCTTGTGTGATGGCTCCCCTGCTTCTATCCTTTGTCTCTTTGGTGGGGGCTCATTAGTAACCTCAATCTCTGGAACCTCTGTTAGGTAAATTATGTTCTCACCCTCAGCTACTTGTTCTTCAACAAATGCATGATTCAGTGGAGGGGAGATAGGAACTAAATACTCCTCATCACTATCTTCATCATACTCTGATAATGAATGCCCTATATGGACCTTTTGTGGCACTAAAAGTGCATCTTCAAGTTGATTGTATAACATAGTATGAGACTCAATCATGGTATCAAGCCTTTTTAAATATGGCAAGTCTGGGAAGAAACCCCCAAAAGAGATACCTTTTCTCTTCACTTGCCTCTCTAAATCCATCAACTCATTAAAATTTTCAGCCCTTTTATTGACCTCCTCATCCTCCAATATATTCCTTATGAGGTCTTCTTCCATGCATTCCTCATGATCTTTTTTCTAAGGAATGGTGGGTGTCAACAACTTCTTGGCACTTAGTATAAAGCCTTATGTGTCTATATACCTGTAGAGGGATACATTCATTCTGTAGTGGCTCATCCAATTATTTGTTGGATCTAATGCCCTTTTACCAATTATAAAATTATAGATCCTAAACTATCTTGGGGTAAATGTACCCTTCCTATGAGGAGCCAGGTGCTCCTTGTCTATCAAAATCAACTATTTGATAAATTCCATTGCTGCAATCCTGGTCGCACATGGAATGGTAGAACATGGGGTGGGTGAGTGCAACCATACACCCTGATCAATGTAAAATTCATCTCATAATAGAAGTATCCCCAATTGTGATCTCCTGGCCACTTATCAACATACTGGCACGGTCTTAACAGTTGTAGCACCTTCATTGGTAGCCTTGTCTTGTTTACTCCTAGACACTTAAGTATTGGATATACTATCCAATTTTCAAAAGCACAGAATTCCTGTTCTCTGGAAGTGTAGTTCCACACTCTCAAACAAAACTTAATGGGGTTGGCCTAATTTTTATGAAACCTCTGAGGCCTCAAATACTAGAAATTCATGATAGGAAAGTTGTAATATAAAATCAAATGCATTAAAATGGAATAATGCATGAATCTGGGGTTGTCTTTCTTGTTCTAGATATCAATAAATCCTTGATGCATTTGATTGATCATATACTGAATATAATCATAATTGGTACTTGTATGAGGGCTCTTCATATCTAAGACCATCATAAGGATATCTAAGGTGATTCTCTCGGGTCCTCCATCCTTTCCCAACACTCTGCACAATGCATAGGAGATATACTTCATATAAAAGTTGAGGTCTTTGTAGTAATATGGGGCAGTCCCTGGGATGGGTGCTATGTAATTCTTTATTCTTCTTGGCACATGATGTTTCTGGATCAATTTGGATGCAATTCCACACTCTTTCGTATACCTATTCTCTAAACTCTTCAAATTTATCTGTGTGACCATTGGATGTATACATTGAATGCTTTCATAAACAAGTTCTTATCTATGGTTACTAGGGCTTTCCCATCATCCCTTTTTATAGTCTTTGTTAGGGCATCATACCTACTGTCCATTTCTAAGATAAAATGAACATCTACAAAGATGTTAGGGACTATTAATTTGTCTAGTCCAGAGGTCCATGGGTTTGAAATTGGCACAGATTCATCACTATTATTATAGAAGTAATTGAAAAAGGAATAACCTGAAGATCCTAGAGTTTTAGCATCCCTAATGAAGTGCAAATAATCTATGAGAGTATCGACATTTACCTTTCTATTCTGGCTTGATCCAGGCAACAAAGAGATGAATTCTTTAGAATAATTCCACTTCCCTTTCATATCATCATTGGAATCACCACTCCTTCCACTGGTAGAGGCTGCACTCATTTCTCGACTCATATTTCCTATTGTTCTATTCCAATTTATCTCACTGATATTGAGAAAAATCTATTCTCCAAATCACACACTTCTAACTCTTAATCACCCAATCTATTCTGGAGCACTGATAACCACTTGAATTACTCAAATTCTAGACTGAAAATCAGCTTGTTTCACTCTGTAAATTCAAGAAGCTCAATTTTCTGCACACACTGATAACTTAGCAAATTCTCACTCTGAAAATAATAAACTCTTGGTAAGAAGTAATGATTAACAGTTACCCATATTTATCTCTAAATAATCAATGCATAATTATCATAATTGTGATTTAATCACTTCTGGCTTCAATTCCTCATAATGTGAAATCAATTTATGTTCTAGCCGTAGCCTTTGAAAGCGACAGGAAATCAAATATGCATGAGTGCTTTCTGATAAAAAGACTATATTATATTCAAAATAGCATCCAATTTCCATCTGATTGGCTATCTCTCATATAGCTCAGCTACCCTTTAATACACTTGTCATAAATCTTTGAATTCCTATTGACTGGCAACTATACATCCTGGCGCCGAGAAAAAGTCTTTACTTTAACTCTGGTTCTGCTTCTAATGACCTCGCGACTATGTAATCTCCTTGTCGCTGAATGTTTACTTTAACTATGGTTTCCTACCAAGACTCAACAACTTTCGTTGGATCTTTCTTCTAATCAACAGTTATCTCATTGTCGCTGAATATTTTCACTTATCCCATATTCTTTTAGAGACACCACGACTAAGTCATCTAGTAACTAATCTTTAACCTTCGTTCACTCAGGAGACTTGACAACTGTTTAATCTGTTTGTCGTCGAACAAATATTTTAACTCATGGTTTATTTGGAGACAACATGATGAAATCTTTGTCTCTTTATCACTTAATAATTTCACCTTTATTATTGTCATCTAGAGATAACGTGACAACCTTTGATCTGTTTTCATCCGCATTTGACAGCCTATGGCAAGTCTCCAGTTCTTCAAAGCAAAACATGATTTTTCATGCGACTTCGCGACTGTTATCTCCAAGTTGCCAGGTGTACTTCTCATTTTAAACTTTTATTAGAGACTACACAACTGATAAACACTTTTCTCAACTATCCTTTTGTCTCTTGATCGCCGGATCACCTTTGAATTTTCAAACTGTTACAATGACCTGGCGACTGCCGTTGGATCTCTTTTCATCTAATGGTTGTCACCAAGTCTCTTTACCTTTAACTTAACCCTTGATTTTTCTCGCAACCAGGCGACAACGCTAATACTAAAACTGACACTTAACATTGGTTTTTTTAGGAGACTTCAGGACTGTGGAAACTCAGTGTCACTAGATGATTTTCAAACTATAGAGTTTATCATGAGACATCCCGACCACTATAGGATCTGGCTAAAGATGGATGGTTGTCACTAAATCTCCATATCTACTGAGGTATATTCTTTTCATCAGGAGATAACGTGACAAAGGCTTTTCACTAAGTTTCTATAGATAATGGAATATTCTCTTCATCTTACGAGACTAAGTGACTAACATAAAAGCACATGCTTTAATATCAGAACTTAAGTTATGAAAAAGTAACTTGAAAATAGAAACTTGACTGAGATATTAGGGTTTTTTGCATTTTCAAACAGAGGTAAACCTAGGACTTAGGGTTTTTGACATTTTCCACTAGGTTTATGGCTAAAAACATCATTTGCAGAGATATTTAAGAAATTTCAAACATGACTTTCAACTCTTGAGCATAGGAATGACTGGGAACTTCAAAATTTTACTGGGCAGACTACAAAATTGGAAATATAGTCAACAGAATGTGTGATTCCAGAATATGTACACAATGTGTTTGTTTGTAACACATTGAAAACATTCAAGCAAGTGCTAATTGGTAGGTTTAAGGCCTAATTCCACAACCTTTTCCATCGTTGCCTCTTGCCTGCACCAAAGGGGAAGTTTCTTCTATTAGCTGTGCCACAAGTTTTCTAAATTGTTTTTAGTAACATTCAAGAAAATTCAAATGGTAGGTTTAATGAAAAATTCCACAACCTTTTTGATATCCTACCTGCGCATGCCAAGTGACCAAGGAGGTTGCACAATATTTAGGAATGAGGATGTGCAGGTAATATGTGTGAATGGCTTGGAGAGGGTTAATCCAAATTAAATTTATGTATTTTTTACATCTGCGATTGTCACAATGTTTCAGAATGATCAAATTCAGTTAGTGATAACTTGCACCCAATTTTGAATGGGGCTGAACCATTTTAGACACTAGATCTTTGCACCTAATTGAGTATGTGTCCCTGGTGGAAATATCCCAATGCATATTTTATATTTTATAAGGGGATTCATAGTGGGTCTCTAGAGGAGTTTAAATGTGCCCATTAATCTTCATTGAATATACTTAGACAAAGTGGTATCATAACATAGTTACAGGGTATTCCCAGAATGTTGTGCAAGAACTTTGTAAATGAGTTTGCAAAAATTAAAAGAAAAAACATGGAGGTGGACATCTATCAATTTAATTCTTGAGTACACTTCTTAAACGTCAATGAATTTGATTATGTTTAACACTAGACAATTTTGGGAGAGTATTTCAAAAAGCATATATTGTTTCCATTTCAATAAATTCTTCACTGATCTCATGTGTGGGGATCAAATTAATGGTGGAGAGCATAAGTTGCACAAGTCACTATTCAATTACAATGTCTAATGATAAGACGACAAAAGTCCAAAAGACTATGTGGAGGCATGTTAATGTTGTGTCACATTCACCTAAAGGAAAAGGAATAAGGATAACGATGCACATATAAAAGTAACAAAGAGGGAGGCACAAGATTTTTTCAGTGTCTTTCTTTACTAGAACAACATTGTTGTTATTGGTAATCCTTCAAGCCCGGTCCAAGTCAGCCATAAATGGTATGAACATCCATCATGTTACATAGAAAATCAGGTGTAAAGCTAATGTTTCTCCTTGCCCATGCCATTTTGGAAATATTAAACATAGTGTGAACTTCCAATCAAAATTTGTGGAGGGTATAAGTGTTTCTTTGTTGCAGACGGTGGAATCATAGACAAGGCACATAAACTTTCTAACAGAATGCCAAGGAGGTGTGTCATCTCATGGAATGTGTGATTGAAAAATATGTACACAATGCATTTTTTTGTAACACATTGAAAACATTCAAGAAAATGCTAATTAGTAGGCGTAATGCCAAATTCCACAACCTTTTCCATCGTTGCCTCTTGCCTGCGCCAAAGGGGAAGTTTCTTCTATTAGCTGCACTGTAAGTTTTCTAAATTTTTTATAAGTAAAATTAAAGAAAACACAAGTGGCATGTTTAATGCAAAATTCCACAACCTTTGTGATATCCTCCCTGCACATGCCAAGTGACCAAGGAGTTTGTGCAAGCTTTAGGAATGAGGATGCGCTGGTAATATGTGTGAATGGCTGTGTAGGTTAAGGGAGATGAAGTCTACGCATGAAGTCTTGGAGAGGGTTAATCCAAATGCAATTTATGTTGTTCTTACATCTGCAATTGTCACAATGTTTCAGAATGATTAAATTTAGTCAATGATAACTTGCACCCAATTTTGAATGGGGTTGAACCCTTTTAGACACTAGATCTTTGTACCTAATTGAGTACGTATCCCTAGTGGAAATTTGTCAATGCAGAGTTTGTATTTTATAAGGGGATTCATAGTGGGTCTCCAGAGGAGTTTAATGTGCCCATTAATCTTCATTAAATAAACTTAGAGAAAGTGGTATCATAACATAGTTACAGGGTATGCCCAGAATGTTGTGCAAGTACTTTTGCAAACGAGTTTGAAAAATGTAAAAGCAAAAAACATGGAGGTGGACATATATCAATTTAATTCTTGAGCACGCTTCTTAAACGTCACTAGATTTGATTATGTTTAACACTAGACAATTTTGTGAGAGCATTTCAAAAAGCATATATTATTTCCATTTTAATAAATTCTTCACTGATCTCATGTGTGGGGAACAAATTAAGGGTATAGAGCATAGGTTGTACAAGTCACTGTTCGATTGCAATGTCTAATGATAAGAGGACAAAATTCCAAAAGACTATGTGGGGGGATGTTAATGTTGTGTCACACTCACCTGAAGGAAAAGGAATAAGGATAACGATGCACATATAAAAGTAACAAAGAGGGAGGCACAAGAGTTTTTTAGTGTCTTTCTTTACTACAAAAACATCGTTGTTATTGGCAATTCTCCCAACATGGTCCAAGTCAGCCATAAATGGTATGAACATCAATCATTTTGCATAGAAAATCAGGTATAATGATAATTTTGGTCCTTTCCCACGCCATTTTGGAAATATTAAACATAATGTGAACTATCAATCAAAAGATTTGGAGGGTATAAGTGTTGCTTCGTTGTAGATGGTGGAATCATAGACAAGGCACATGAAATTTCTGACAGAATGCCAAGGAGATGTGTCATCTCATGGATAGTGTGATTGCAGAATATGTACACAATGCATTTGTTTGTAACACATTAAAAACATTCAAGAAAATTCTAATTGGTAGGCGTAATTCCAAATTCCACAACCTTTGCCATCACTACCTCTTGCCTATGCCAAAGAGGAAGTTTGTTCTATTAGCTGCACAATAAGTTTTCTAAATTGGTTTTTAGTAACATTCAAGCAAATTCAAGTGGCAAGTTTAATGAAAAATTCCACAAGCTTTGTGATATCCTCCATGCGTGTGCCAAATGACCAAGGAAGCTACGCAAGATTTAGGAATGAGGATGCCTAGGTAATATGTGTAAATGGTTGCGCAGGTTAAGGGAGATGAAGCCTGCGCATGAAGCCTTGGAGAGGGTTACACATTATAAGAGGGAGTTGCACAACATTTGGTTTTTCAATGGTCTTTGTTAGCAACTCCCAAGCAAATGAAATTGGCAGGTAAAAGCCAATTAGCAGGTGTCAATTCAAATTCCATAACATAGCCAACATGGAGGCTGCACAAGTTGTTGAAATGCTTTGGAAACTTCGTGCAGATGCAATTGGAAGGTGAAGATGCCTTAGAGGTTGCGCAGGATGTAGAGAGAATCCTGCACAATTAAGTAGAGGGTGAAAGGCTGCACAAGCATTCAATGAGGGCTACACTAGGGTCAAAGCAGGAACCAAGGCACGTTAACCATTTTAAAAATGCAAAATATGGAATTACATACAAAGTGCGTGAACTATTTTGGACAGAATGCTCAAGGAAATATGGTCTCACGCCTTGCCACATACAAAAAGAAGAGGCAACTAGATAGGAAGAATATCCTTTCAAAGTGAATGTAAGTCGGCAAACATGCATGGCAATTTGGTTATAAAAATACGAGTACCTGTTATCCCACATGTATCATGCGAGGAAGTTTAACAACATTTTAATATGAAAACACTTGCAAGATGATATGAATAAAAGGTAAGCATCTTGTGGGGAGTGTAGTAGGAGCATGGTGTGTTGATCAATGGTTGGCAAGTAAATTTTGGCACAGAATACTAGAGAGATTAAAAAACCTCAAAACTAATTATTCCACATTCATGGGATAAGGTAGAATACATATGTTTATAAGGAAAAATACATAGTATGTAATGTGAAGAAAAGAGCCAGAGGATCTTGGCGATGCACTCGGGTTGGGCTAGGTGGGCGACCTCCATAGATGAAAAAATGGTTTTTTTGGGGCTAGTGGAGGTGAGGTGGTAGTACACATGGTAGGATAGGAGCGTCAAATGTGCACAGATCCCGAGGCATAGAATATCAACGACAGGTGATAAAGGCAGATGAGATCAACTACAAGTGCAATGCCTTAGCCTGGAAGATGCAAGGAAGATATCATTGAGCCATTGCGCCTGTGTGACATGTGGTGGGCCCAATAGTGGGGCAAACCAAATGGAGGTGACATGGTGGGCTCACTGTAGAGGCATCTCAGATGGGCGCAAGTCCTGAAGTAGCAGAATCAATGGTGGGCACATTTCCTTAAAGCCAAGATGATCTCATTGAGGGATTACGCTGACCTGACACATGGAAAAGCAAGTGTGGCAAGACTAGGTAGAGAGGATGAGGCAGATGATGTAGGTGTGAGGTGGCTTCTCTAGGCAAATCAGAATGCAAAAAGTGGCAAAATATGGTGGGTTATGTGCTACAAAGGGAATTAAAAAGAAAAATGAAGAGTATAATGTGCAGAAATAAGAAGCCTAAGGTGTAGGTAATGAATCTAGGGGAATTAAAAAGCAAAATGAAGAGTGCAAAAATAAGAAGCCTAAGGTGCAAGTAATGAATTTAAGGAAAATGCACATAACATTAGGATTATCATAGCCTAAAGAAAAAATATGCACAGGCAGGTATAGTAAGTAAACAAGTGTTTTGATAAAAAAATATTTTAAATATATTTATTTTGAAAGGCATAAAATCAGATTTCAAAGGATTTCACGAGAGGTTTTTTGAGGATTTTCAAAGGCAGAACAAAGGGGATATTTTTGAAATCAAAACATTTTTTCATATTTTAAGGAGGCAAAGAAGATATTTGAGAGAAGAAAATAGTTTTGGGGGGAGGAAACACAGGTGGAATCAGAAGATATTTCTAGTTTTTCTCCTTCTATATATTATTTTTTCTTCATTGTATGGGGAGTCCAATTTTTGGTCTCCACAAAGAGTTTCAACTGAGTTTGGCTCTAGGAGGTTCCAGTTTTTTTTGGTTCCATAGGAATGTAGTTTATTTACTGTATTAGTTGTGTTAATATGAAATAGAATGTTTCAGATCTTTTGCATATTGTTGAATTAGTGTTAAAATAAACTATATACAGGGATGTGATTCCTCACACTTAATACAAGAGTCCAGATTCAAATCTCTCCTTGGTGTCTATCTTACAAATTCTAGATTTTATGATTCACTGTATAGAGGTTATCTATGTATATGTCATTAGTCTTTAGTTTTGATCTAGGATCAAATTAAATGATGTTATGGATGTGACATAGGTTCATCTGGTTGTCTATAGGAGGATCTTATAAAAAGTATTGGTCTGGATTGATTGTGTTTATGAGCCTTGGATCAGAAAAGTCTCTTAACTGAGCCAGATTTAACAATCCTTTATATATTGAGATACATCCCAAGGAGTATCAAAAGGTTTATCATGAAGATAGCATAGTGAAATGTCTAATATCAAGTGATAAACTGTTAGTGATAAATCCTCTAACAAGGTTGCACTTAATAGTGTATTTGTAACCTTTAACAGGTTTGGCTCTTCACCGAGATCACTTCAGAAGAGTGAAAATTTTGGGTTACCGGTCCCAAGTGGTCTTTCCTTTAACAAGGTTTCCATTTTAAAAAACCATGTGTCAAATGTGTTTATGATTTATTTCTTTGATGTTTTTCTTTACACATTACTAAAATAGGATTGATCGGTAAACACAAAGTTATTTACTATATTTTGGTAAATGCTAGAATGATTCACCCCTCCCCCCCTCTTATTTATTCTAACAATTTCTATCAGAGCTTGTGTCCTTAGAAAGGAAGGTTTCAATACCTAAGAAAAATATCACAAGATGAGAAAATGAGATGTGCCTAAGTTGAACAAGGACAAATTAACATCATGACAAAGTAGGATAAGACTCCACCTATCAGGTATTGGAAATGATGTTACTCAATACTTGGATACTGAATATGTGTTGTGTATAGGACCTCACACACTTGATCAATTAAGAGAAAAAAATTAGCACAACTCTATGATGATAAAACTTGCTTCCTCACTCTCCGATGCTGAATTTGAAGATGTCAAAACATGCACCTCTGCAAAGCAAATGTGGGACAAATTGAAGCTAGTACATGGAGGAGATGCAAATGTACTAAGAGCCAAGGAAGAAAGCCTAAGAGGTAAATTTGATGACCTAAGAATGAAAGAAGGAGAAAACATCACTCAGTATAGCTGCAGAATCAAAGAGGTAGTCAATGCTATCCAAGGAGTTGGAGGTGTACTTGAAGAAGAAACAGTGGTAAGTAAAATCTGAAGAACCTTATTGCCTATTTATGCTATTAGAGTATTTGATATACAAGAAATGAGAGCAATAGAAAATAACAATGTTACTCTAGATAGTTTGGTTGGTAGACTTATTTCATTTGAGATGAATAACTTTGACAATAGTGTCTTACCATCTATTGAGTCTGCATTCAAATCTTCTTTGAAAATAAGTAAGTCAAGTCATAAACACACTATGAGAAATGATAGTGAAAGTGATAGTGATGACCAAGAACTTGATGAGATTGAAGCACTAATGGATAGAAGATTACAGAGAGGCAAAGGTAAATACAAAGGTAAATTACCATTGGTATGTTTTAATTGTAAAGAGATTGGACACTTTTCTCCTAAATGTCCTAAAAAAAGAAAAGAAGACAGAAATAGTGATATATCATATGAAAAGAAGTTTGACAGAGGTGATAACAGAGATTACCAAAGAAACCAAAAATCTGATAGAAGAGATACCTAAGACTACAAGGACAAAGGGAAGAAAGCTTGTTACCTAGATGAGAATATAGCTGGAGATACTGACACCGAATCTGATGAAGATATTGAGATGGTATTTGTTGCCATGAAGGATGATTTAGATGAAGAGGAAAGGTATGTTGAGACTGTACTCATATCTAAGGTTAGTAAGAATGATGTCTAGGTTATAGATAGTGGCTGCAGTCACCACATGACTGGAGATAAGGAAAAGTTTGAAACTTTTGACTATTATAACGGTGGATTAGTAAGAATGGGTAATGACTCACCTTGTCCAATTGAAGGTAAAGGAACCATAATGTTAAATAATCTGATCAGATGTGAAAATGCATACTGGGTAAAAGGACTTAACTATAATATTGAGTGTTTCACAGCTGAATAACACAAGTCACCGAGTTGCATTTGAGAACAAAAAGGAAAAGATATTTACTGAACCAGGAAGGTTGATAAGAACTGGTGAATAGACAAAAGGTAACCTATTCTATCTCGATGATATAAACACCACTTGTTTAATGACTATAAACAAAGAAATATGGTTGTGGCATAAAAGGTTATGTCATGTGAATTTTGACAACATGATTAAGATAAGCAATAAAAGGAAAGTAAGAGGCTTACCAATCATGTCAAAGCCCAACCATATCATGTTTAAGAATCAAAAAGGTAAAATACTAAAGTATGGTTTCAAGAGAAAAACCCATACATCTAATTCTATTCTAGAATTAGTCCATACTAATCTATGTAGACCCATGAGAACAAACAGTTACTATGGTGATAGATACTTCATTCTATTTGTAGATGATTATTCTAGAATGATGATAGTTATGTTGTTAAAAGAGAAATTAGAAGCATTCAAGATGTTTAAATGGTACAAAGATATTGTGGAAAAACAAAGTGGTAAGGAACTAAAATGCTTAAGATTAGATAGAGGAGGAGAATTTTTTTCTAATGAATTCACTAACTTTTGTAATGAGCATGGAATTAAAAGATAGGTTTCTACACCAAGAACACCACAGCAAAATGGGATTGTTGAAAGAAGAAACATATCCATTGTTGATTGTGCTAGAACACTGATGATTGAGAAAGGCATCACTCAAATATTCAGGAGGGAAGCTGGCAGTACTATTGTCTATACATTGAACAGAGTTCAATTGAAGAAAGACACCAAAAAGACACCTTATGAGCTATGGTATAGATACACACCCAATGTAAGTTACTTCATAATTTTTGGAAGTCAATGTTATATTTTTGAAAGATGATAGAAATGGAAAGATTGAATCCAAAAGTGAAGAAGGAATCTTTCTAGGGTATTCCACCAAGACCATGGCTTATAAATGTCTTAACAAGTCCTCTAACAAAATCATTGAGAGTGCAAATGTCACAATAGATGAATATGCAGAGAAAAGTGATGAGGAAAGAAGAAAAGAACTAGAAGAATACAAAAGGTTTGTCTACAATGAAGAACCTGACACTCTTCTTGAGAAACACTATATCACTCCCAAGCAACAAAAAAATGCACCCGAGCATCAGGATGCAAACACCAAAAATCAAGAAATTGCTCAAAATGATGTTTCGAGCATTTGAGATCAGAATGAAGGTTAAGATGATTATTAGAATGATGAAGAAAGAGTTGAACCGATACTTTCCAAGTATATTAGAAGACACCATCCACAAAAGAAGATCATAGGAGACAAAAAGGATGGAATGAGAACAAGAAGTAAGTCACTGAACACTAGATGTTTAATTTCTTATTTTGAGCCAAGATTTGTTAATACTGCACTTTAAAATGAAGAATGTATCAGTGTTATGAATGAAGAGATAGAATAGATTGAGAAGAACATAACATGGAAATTAGTACCTAGACTAGATGACAAGAATGTCATTGGTACAAAATTGATATTTAGAAACAAGTTGAATGAGAATGGAGAAGTCACAAGGAACAAAGAAAGATTAGTATGCAAGGGGTATGCACAAGAAGAAGGTATTGACTATGGAGAAACATTTGCACCCATTGCTAGACTAGAAGGAGTAAGAATTATACTTTCTTATGCTGCATTCAAAGGATTCAAGGTATAGCAAATGGATGTCAAATCTGCATTCCTAAATGGAATACTGGAAGAAGAGGTATACATTGAACAACCATAAGGGTTTATTGATCCTAACAATAGAAACATGGTTTGTAGACTACACAAAGCCTTGTATGGATTGAAACAAGCACCAAGAGCCTGGTATGAAAGACTTCACTCCTATCTCATAAGTATTGGATTTGTAAGAACAAGTGAAAATAGCAATCTGTACTTAAAACAAGATATCGATGATAACATTTTGATTGTTGAAATATTTGTTGATGATATCTAATTTGGTGGTAATGATATGATATTTAAATCCTTTGCAAATGAAATCAGAAAAGAGTTTGAGATGTCAATGTTTGGGGAGATCAAATTCTTTCTTGGTGTACAAATTCTTCAATAAGATGTAGGTATATATATCACACAATCCAAATACATCAAGGAAGTGCTGAAGATATTCAAGATGGAAGATTCCAAGCCAGTTTGAAAACCTATGGAAACCAGATGTGAGCTGACAAAGGAAGATAAGTCAAACAAGGTAAATTAGACCCTATATAGATTTATGATTGGCAAATGCATGTATGTTGTTCACACTAGACTAGATATATCACATGTAGTTGGAATAGTTGCAAGATTCTCTTAACCCAGGGAATCACACATGATTGCTGTCAAAAGAATTCTGAGATATCTAAAGAATACCAATGACTATGGCTTATGGTATAAAAGAGAAGGAAAATTTGAGCTTCAAGTCTATACAGATGTTGATTGGGCTGGAAACTTAGATGACATAAAGAGTACAACTGAAGGAGCATTCTTCATGGGTGACAGACTTGTCACATGGATAAGTAAGAAGCAAGGATGCATCTCACAATCTACAAGAGAAGCAGAATATGTGTTTGTTTGTGCAAACTGCTCTAACATTGCATGGATCAAACAATTACTAGAAGGTATGAATATGAAAATTATTGAACCAGTGATTATCTATTGTGACAATACCAATGCAATACAAATTTCCAAGAATCATGCCATGCATGCTAATACTAAGCATATTTCTATAAAGTATGATTACTTAAGGGAACAAGTGCAAGAGAAAGAGGTGATACTAGAATATGTTCAATCCAAGGAACAATTAGCTGACATATTCACAAAGCCATTGCCTAAAGATACATTTGACTACCTGAGAAAGAGACTAGGGTTCCAACCCTTGTTTATTGTTCACTAAGTTGACTAGGAGGCTGCATCAGCCTACACATTAAGAATATCACTCATGTTGATGCAAGAAAAGAGATGTAATGCAAAGATACATCAGTACACAGCAAGGTACTTATCTACACCGAACCCCAAAGTCATTGTAATTTTGATGGAAAAGGAAATTCAAGGAGTATATGAAAAAGGGGGAATGGATATAGTTTGGCATTGTTGTCAAAGGGAGAGATTTATATCCATATGAAATATCCCTCATAACCATCCAAAGGGAGAGAAGTATCCTAAGGCAGAGATGACTTAAGGGAGAGAGTATTCTATATTGATGTCAAAGGAAAAAGAGATGATCAAGGAGAGGAACAATCAAAGGAAGAGAAAACATCAGAGAAGATATTCTAAATCAAAGGGAGAGATAGAATCAGAAGCTACTACATCTATCTAGTGAAGGGAATAAATATTTAAGAAAGCACTCTGCAAGAAACAAATCTAAGCTAGAAGAGCTTACCTAGAGCCAGACATTTGTATTGGCTATAGAACAATAAGTTTGGTAGATTGATAAAATAAAAATGATATATTTCATATTGTATTAGTAATAATTTAGTGTGTTTCCATCAATGCCAAAGGAAGAGATTGATGAACCATAACTGATTGAATTTTTCAAGATGTTAAGTTGATGATCACCGAGCTATAGAAAGTTAATGCAAGACATTAAATCAGTTAATGTATTGTATTTTCATTGATGTCAAATTGATATAATCTGATTGGTTATATACATAGTGTCAAATAATTCAAAGAACTAGAGAGATAAAGGTTATGCTATCAGTAATGCATAAAATTTTAGTATACACTAAGTGACAACAAACACTGACAAATAGTACACCCCAACAGATAGAGAAACCCAAGAGAAGATTCACAGTGATACCCAAGAAAGAAACCCAAGAAAGCATTACCAACAAGTAGAGCCATAGTGATACCCAAGTGGAAATAAAATTCACAGTGTCACCCAACGGACAAACAACCCTGACAGACAGACAACCCCGACAGACAGACAACCCCGATAGACAGACAACCCCAATGGATAGAGATGCCTGAGGACAACTAAAGTCAATACTGAGCTAACAAGGAGTTAAACACTGAAAATAACTGAAGTTCAGAAATGACAAAAGACTTAGCTAACAAGAGCTAAATATGGATTTAACTGGTTGATAACTTTGTTTTCATCGACAAGTTAAAATCCAAAGATAAGCTAGATTTTTAAAGTTTTTTTTTGGGATTAATGGGAAGTAGTACTGAGAGGGGAGGGGTGAATCAGTACCTCTAAAACTTTTAACTCATTTCACCATTCATCTTTAGCAATCATTCATTACTGCATTACTGACCATTACTATTGTTCTTTCTTATGCATGTAACATTAGTTAATAATCTTTAATTTATTGCAAAATTCATAGAAAAATTCATGAAAGTAATAAACACATAACACAAGATATAATATCGCAGAAAAATCTTGTTAGGAAGTAAAAATTGTGGTGGGGATGGCACCCACAAAATTTCACTATCTACAGAATGGAAGGGAGTCGGTTAAGGGTTAAAATTTGATCACTTCTGATGATCTACCCTTTTAGCAGTATTAAGGTGGAGACCGGTTAAGATCTACTCTATTAATAGATTTAGAAACACTAATTTAAGTGCGCACTTAGTTATGAGATTTACAATAGGACGATTAAGCCCACCTTTCTTGAAAGGATTTCATAAGTGTACTACACTTGTTAGAATGAGTACATATGTTGACCTGACTATGTGCAATCTACAATTGCTGATTACAGATCCATTAAAGTTCTCATAAAAATAATATCACCTAAAGTGACTGATCAATACCTTTCTCTTCTCGTCGGTAGCCTCTATTATGTTCTTGAAACTGATTTGATGCTTTTCTGTCCTTCTGCATGAAATCCTTTGTCTGGTCTTTAGATGCTCTCTGTGGCTACAATCATCATTAAAAAACAACTATTCTCAATAGATTGAGCATCTATTTATACAAGTATATGACCTATCTTTGAATCACGCATTACAATGTTAACTCTTAGATCCAAGGTTTACAACTTGACCTTGATCTTTAGTTTACATGTTCTAAATCAGTAAAACTAATTTTAAAAATATTAAATACATTACTTCCTCCACACATAATGGATTTAAATTAAATCAAGAAGCTACATATACAACTTCAGTGATTTATTTGACGTGGAAAGTCAGATCCACTTTTTGTGGGATGTAACTGACCGTCGGTTCTTGGTCGTCGAGTTGAACTTGAAGTCTATCGGTGTTCCTTTGTCAAACTGATTGTCAGGTTCCCTTCATCTGTCAGGTTCCTCTCTATGTTGTTCTGTCAGGTTGCACTATTGTTACTTGTCGGGTTCCATTTACCTTTTTGTCATCGGATAACACTGGAAAGTGCTTGTCAGGTAACCTTGGCGTCGGGTAGTGTTGTGCCCTGTCTGTCGATGTAGTGTAAACCGATGGTGTAGATCATGTTTTTCCTTGTGTATACTTATGGAAAAATATAATGCTTTCAATCTCCCCCTTTGAAATTAGTATCAAAAACCAATATGTGCATAATACTAAAGTGTTTAGTATGTACACCATGTTTATATCCTTGTCATTAAATGACTCCCCCTAACTATATGCATTGGTATAGTATAAGTATATGTGCATGTATACTTGCCTCTGTACTATACATTCATTTTCTATTCATTGCTCTTTCAACTGACTGGCTATACATCATATCACTTCCCTCTTTATACTAACTCAACTATATGTACATATCACTTCCCCCTTTATTTGATACTCATGACAAAAATGTACAACTTATAAGATGCCAAAAGTTGTGACAAAAATGTGCAACCTACAATGTATCAAGAATATGAGAATGGTTTGTCTTGATATCTTCGAGAAATTTCTTCCATTTTTCTTGTACGAGTTCTAGGCCCATGTGCTCTAGCTCTAGCCTCACATGCATATCATAAATGCTATCTAGGATAGACATTTTGGGGGTGGAAATTAGTGTTTTTGCCTTTGTTACATGTTGTTGCAGTAGTGATAGTGTTGGTAAGAGTTGAGCTTGAAGCTCATTTACCTCATCTCTATACTTTGTCTCTGCAATTTCTATGTACTATCTCATTTTCCGAGCCTGTTTGAGTTGCTCAATGTGCAATTTTATTGCCTCTTCATTATTTGTGAGACTTTGTGCACTTACCTTAAGATCAACATCAATTTGTGCTATCTTGTCGGTATACTCCTGAGTGATTTGATCTAGAGTACAAAATTTTTGTATCAAAGTAATAGCTTCTGAGATGATTGGATCAAGTGTGCTTACCAATTTAGGTAGCTTTACCTTTTTCAATGCCACTTCCTGGCTTATCTTTTCTGCTAGCTTGAACTCATACTTTTGTTCAAGTCTTTCTTCCATAACCTTCTCAACATCTATATTCTGAGATGTTATTGCATTTGTGAGTACCACCTTTTGATCAAGCATTGGAGCTTTTTGATCAATAGCTACATCAGGTACAATCTATTGAAGTATACCTCTTGCCACTTCTAGTACTTTTTCCTCCTTTGTGGCTTTCCTTAGTTTGTCTTGCATTGATTTTCTCTCACAGATTCTTACATACTTGGTCAATTCAGTTGGATCCAATGTCCTTGGATCACAAAATGGAATCTCAATGATTTTATCTAGAGTTACTGGATTCTTATGCTTTCCCTTCTTATTCTTTGAGATTTGTGGGGACGCAGATGTATGAAATACCATTGCGAGTTCATTTGTCCTCTCTAAAGTGCTTGGTGAAGGCTTGTTTGAAGATTCTTCTAGTGTCTTCTTCTTGGGATTCACCTATCGGTTAGGTGAAGACGTCTCTCCATCATCCTTGGGTGTCTCTGCAGATCTTTCTTCTATTTTCTTTTCCATCTCATCTTTCTTTGCTTCTTCACTCTTATCTTTCTATGTGTACTCTTCTGCCTTTTGTGTTTCTTCTTTATTTTGATCAGTAGATGTATCTTTATGATTGTCGGTTGCATCTTGCTCTGTAGTTGTCTCCATTGTATTATCTATGGTGTCTTTTTCTTTAGCCTCACCCTTGTCCTTGGGTGTGTTTGTGCCCTCTGCAGTAGATCCACCATTACCCTCTAATATATTGATTTCCTTCATTAATACAGGCATATTGCTTTGAGTGGTAGCTTGGGTTGTATCCAGAGTGGTGTCCTTCTTGTCAGTTTGATCTTTTTGAGTAGTGACATCCTCATCTTTTTGTATCTTCTCTATAGGGTTTGATTCTATTAAGTCCATGACTGATGTGTCCTACCATGCTTCATCAGCAACATTCATATCTTTATCATTTGATGTCTTCAAATCTTGTTGTTGTTCCTGATCCTTAAGTGTAATGAATATTACTTCATCTTTCTTGTACGAATATTTATCAGAGTCATAGTTGGTGATATCTTGGATGTCAAGATCATCCATGACTTTGTCTAAGTTTATGGGCTCATTATCACTTTTAGTATTTTCCAGATCAATGTGTTGAGGAATTGCATTGTCTTTCTCCTCCTCTCTATGAGGTGTGTCAGTGAGAAGTAATTGTTCCTCATGACTTGTTGACTTTATTGGCATATCTAGGAGTTGTCTCCATTTTTTTTTGTTCATTGTATCTAGCTCTATGAATTTGTTTTCCAGCACTTTGTATGACCTTATCTTGGCTACAAATTTTCTTGAGTGCTTCTTCATGATTTATTTAATTTCTTCAATCTTAGATTCGGGAGGCATTAGTGTTACTAGTACCCTCTCCCTTGCTTCTCTTTCAGTCTGTAGAGCATATGACCATTGTTAAAATATTTTCTTACCTAGCTCTTTAGGTATTTGATTGATGAATTTAGCTGGTACATATTTGAATTTCACCATTGACTTGATTATTGCCTCTTGTATCTTATTCTGGTCATCAAGTTTGAATGTATCCCATTGCCTAATTTTCTTATCAATCATTGTACCTGTTTAGTCAGAAAATGGAAGCACTTCCATTGTAGACATGTTTAGCCTTTTGAGTAAGTGGTTTGGAGTCATATCAAGAACCTTGAATGGGTTCTTGATCTAGACCTAGCCTTCCCCTTGTTCTGTCCTTCTTTCCACTTCTTTCCAGCCTAATTTCTACATTCTGGACTACAGACCTGAGATTCTAGACTTCAAGGTTAGGGTTGACCTTTTGGGTCTATGTTGACCTTTTGGGTCTATGATGACCTTTTGGGTCTATGTCAACCTTTTGGGTCTATGTTGACCTTGATCATGACCTAGGTCAGGGTCAACCTCGACCTTGACCCAGGGTTCAAACTTCAGGGTCTTCCAGTTTTTGGATGTTGGTCTTTGCAAAATGTTCTTTCCCACTTTCGGGTCGGCTGTTTCAGGTTCCGAAGCACTGATTCCTAACTTATATTTAATATGGGTCCTCTCCTAGGGGTAAAGGCTTTAATGGGAATTTAATCCTCCTATGTAGGCCTCCTTAGAATATTGTGCCCTAGTTCCATATAAAAGAGAAGCTTTCTCTCTCATTTTCTCTAAGTCTTCTAAAAAAGCATCAAGCATTCCTAATTGAGATCAAGCATTATCAAGTGAAGTTCAAACAAGAAAGATTTCAAGCAAGCATTCATTCATGCATCCATTTTCATAAAGTAGATCCATTGGAGGCCATTGAAGGATTGAAGCTACATGGTGCCCTTTTGGTGATCTCTCCATCCACCTTCTTCCAAGCCTATTCCAAATTCAAGAACCCATTCAAGACTTGGTGTTGAAGATCTACAAGCAAGAGATTGGAGATATCCTGCCTTTCTACATTCTACATTTGAAGCATACTTGTGGATTCAAGGATTCGAATCTGCCACAAGGACTTTTTCAATCAAGGTGAATTTATGCATTTACTTTGTCCATTTCTGCAATTTCAATTACATATATTTGAGGTTAATTCCAAAACTGGAGTTTGACCAAGGCAAACCCCTCCCCCACAACAAACAATCTCCTTTTTCTTGCAGGTACAGGTACAGAACAGTGGATTTGAACCCAGATTTGGATACCCTTTTCAAAAAACTTTTGGGATCCGTGAATAGAGTCACTTTCAGATCTCTGCAGGTCAGGGTCGACATTATTGGTTCAGGGTTAATGTTTGTGGGTCAAGGTCAACCTTTTTCATAAGATGACATCAGAATGGAAAATGATTTCTGGGTTTTGTTTGTCTCTACGTTTCGGTTCGGTATCAGCTGTCAGTTTTTCTAGAAACAGTCTACAGACCTTAGAAAATAGCATTCTTTGATCTGTAATATTTCAAGGTGAGTTCATTTCTCCTATCTCTTGAATTACTATCATATATCATTTCTATACATATAATTAACAGAATTTAAGGTATCTCCTTTGTTATTCTCATTTTCAAATGGATGATTCATTTGTGCATTGATCCTTCTTTTGGGTTAATCAATTTGGATCTTTCATTTGTGCATTTGAGGTTAAAAGGAACATCTTATCTTCCCCACAGATCATGCAAACATCTACATTTTCAAATATGACATCTTTTCTTATGTTACATTTTGGTGACATCCATTTTATATGTTACAGTACCATGTGTAGCAATGGATTCAGTTGCCTCATCAATAGTTTGATTTCTTTAATTCTTCTTTAATACATCAGGCTCATCCTTTTTAGAATCCTCTAAGTCAAATTTAGTCCTGACCATTCTTTTTCTCCTCTTTGTAGGTGTTTCCTTTACAGTTTGTTGCTTGGTTTTCTTTGCTGGCTTCTTCCTCTTATAGGTCCTTACTTGACCTTTCTTAAGAGGGGTAATTTTGGTCTTAGTAGTTTGGCTCCTCATTCTCTGCTTCTTTGTAGGAGTTGGAGGTGTATTAGATTCGGTCTCCTTAGAATTTGATTTATGTTCTTCAATCGCACTTCTTTCTCTTCAAATCATGGGTGCAAAATGAAGTTGTCCCGATGTCTCTTTATAGCCTTTTTGCCCTAGGTATTTGTCATAAATTCTCAATGAATAAATGGTACATGAAGACGGAGTTCATCAGGAAGACTTTTAAATTCATTGTCGGTGTTGACATGATGCTTGGGACTGTTGTTAGCAATTTTTCTTTTACCGACGAAAATTGGTATTCTTTCGTGACAACTTTGTGACTTTGCCTTCTTACCGACGGGTGTCAGGTTACATTGGTAACTTAACCATTCTATGTGTTGACCGACCATTTCCAGTAAGTGTAAGCAGCTCATCCATTAAGTTCACCGATGATTTCTAGTATGTGTATACCGACGGGGTTGTTTCCTTAGAATTGTAATAATTAACATAATATTTGTTAGGGTTTTTGCTTGCTGAACCTTCAAAAGGTACTTGAATACTTGATTAACTCTATGACTCCCAATATTTGAAAACTAAATGATCTAAGCAAGAGAAAACACTAATTGATGAGGATTTATGATAATACTTGGGGAAACTTATTATCACCTCCTTCTTTTTAGGTTCCACAGCACCCAGGCAGGTATTACCTATATAAAATGGTTGTCTCACAGTATTAGTAAATGTGGATACTGATTTTCTGCTTGTTTACTCTATTATCTTGCAAATTACTTTGCATAAAATTGAAGACAACTTGATATAGAGCTTAAAAATGGAAATTATTGAAATGATAACAACAAACAGTAGTGCTTTAAGGATGTTCATCCTTCTTCTTTTTCAGTTCTTAGAACTTAGGAAGGGTAACCTATTTTAATCCTCTCTCAAAGGGATTAATAAAACGAATTGTATACCTTGATAAAATTACTCAAAACTTTGAGTATTCTGATTTAAGTATTTTGAATATTTGGATGATAATAAACTACTTGAAAAATTATAGACCAGTGCCTAACCTTGGGCTATATAGTCAAAGATGCAAATCCACAGAAAAGTAAATAAAGATACTTTAGATTGCCTTACAACCTATATGCAACTCCAATAAGATGCCTTACAAATTACTGTGTCACTACCACACCACTGTATCAAATCCTCAAATGTTTTTATGGTCCCTGAAATTACTCACAAAACTTAGTTCTTTCCTTGAAAGAAACTTGCAAGCAATTAGAAAGATACCTTGCAACTAATATGCTTAAAAATGCCTTATAGATTTAAACATAAAACAAGATAAACAACAGGAAAAGAGACAACAACAATATGGAATAAGAGTTGCACTGTATTTTATTTATAAATTCCTGCTTCAATACATATAGAGACTAAAATCTCAAAAAATCAGACAAAATTATGTAGTCTGGCTTGTAATTATATTTCATCTCTCCTTTTTACAAAATTGATCCATATATATATCTAAACCATCTTGGAATCCTTAAGGAAAGGATGCAACAAGCTTCAGATGGTTTTAGATACCTAACCCTAAATATAGATAAGACAAAAGACAAGAGAAACCAAGCGGTGGAAAGACAAAATAGAGAATGAAATATGATTTACTCCTTTGTCTTCATATGATCTTCGACATATTTTGGTTGTGTATGCTAAGGATAGTCTCTGATTTGACTTTGGTGATGACTAACCTGCTTGTCTTTCAAGAAATCTGTATAGGGTGTTCTGACATTCCTTTATTCTTCATCAATGATATCCAAATCTGTTGTCACTGGCTTCTTCTTCTTCTTAGGCTTTGTTAAAATGTCCTAGACAGTCATGTCCTCCTCTTTTGGCCATTCAAAATTATGAATATTCTCCAACTGAGTCTTTTGCCTCTCCCATCTAGCATATGTTATATTCTTAACATCAGATATGAATTTATTGCAATCTAATTCTACTTTAAATGCCTCATCCAAAAGTGCATTGAACCTTTCCATATCCAATTCTCCTTGGTCAGAGACATAAATGTCTTTATTGGGAAGTACACTGTTAAATTTTGATATCCATAACCCTAATGGTTTGATTTGATCATCCTCGGCCCTAATTGGAGGTACAAACCTACTATAATCTAACCCAAACATCTTTAATTTGTCCTCAATTTGATTGGCTTTACCTTTGAAAAAGGATAAGGTAGCCCCAATTTGTTCTATCTCAGTCCCTACCAAAGTTACTATCTCAGGCAAATCTGATCTTAGTGGATAAACTGATGCTAATCTCTCAAAAAGTGTTGTCTTCCCAGACCAAGTTGCATAGTAGGGGTTCAAAATTGTCAAAAAACTTGTCACTTCTGTCTGCACGCTTGGAAACCTACCATATGCTCCATATACTACATCTATCTTCCCCTTAATAGTATTAATTCTATGCTGCAAAATTGATACTAATGCTCCCAAAATTACACTATTATGCTCAATGATCCCATGTTTTGCTTCAACCAATGTATCCCCTATATCTTCCATCTAGATTTTAGCATCTATAACCTCCTTGGGCTCTACAGGGGTAGGCTCTGTTAATTCCATTAGCTTTTTGGTAAGCTCATCTATAAGCTTATCCTTTTCCTTGATTTTTATTAGGGCTAATTCCCTATCTTTGATAATATCACTAGTGTCACTAGTGAGCTTTTGTAATTTGTCTGATAGCTCAGTTGTTTTTCCCTCATTCATCTGAGAAAAATGAGTCATTACTTAGGCTATCTCCAAGTCTCCTGTGTTTTCAAGTGTCCAAATAATTTTTTTCCCCTCCATCTTCTCCTAAATATTAAGAATAGATGGCTTTTGATCCTTAGGAGCTAGGCTCCACATTGCAAGTGCTTGGGATTTGGGGTTATAACCAAACCCGCTCATCATATTTCCAACCTGGGTATTTGATGATAATTTGATGTCAGGTTGTCTTCTAATTTGATCTATGATAAAGGTTGAGGACAAGTCCCAGCCTTCCACAAACAACATACCACTGGCTTTAACCAGTTCTCTAGCCTGTTCTGGTGTTATTTCTTCAAATTCAGGATCATATTCCTGCAATGTCTGTAAGGCTTCCTTAGTTACTGAATCACCTCCTGCCAGTTGCAACTTCTTCCCAACTTGCTGTTGCTTATTCTAGATAAGGAAATCTTTGAATTCCCTTGGTTTTATGAAGTTGTCATATTTGAGGAACTCCTCCTGATGCAACAGTCTTTCATCAATACATGATTTGAGGGGTAATTCTTCCTCTTACTCAACATCTTTCTGTAATTTCTTCCCAGCCCTAATTTGTTTTCTTAGTTGATGATCATAAGGTCTATTCCCAGTTATTAGAGCTCCAATTTTATCAATTCTTCTTTTCTTAGAAGGCTGCCCTACTTCCATCTTTTGTTTTTTAAGAAGGGGCTCATCTGATAGTTCATTTTCTGGGATCTATGTTAGGTCAATATATTTTCCCCTTCATCTGGCTGACCATATGCAATTGCATGATATTCTGGATTGGTAGAAGGTGAAGGGTAAACTTGGTCACTGTCATCATCATATTCAGATTCTGAATGATCTTTGTGGCCCTTTTCTGGAGCTACTAATGCATCTTCTAACTAATTACACAAGAGTGTGTGATTATCAATCATTGCATCTAGCCTCTTGATATAAGGAAAATTAGGGTAGAACCCTCCAAAACTCATTCCTTTTCTGCTCACTTGTCTCTACAAATCCATGAGCTCATTAAATTTATTTTCTCTCTTACTCACCTCTTCATCCTTGAAGATATTTTTGATCAGATCTTCCTCCATACATTCTTCATGTAACTTTGTGTAAGGGATGGTGGGTGTAAGCAAATTCCTCGAACTCATGATGAACCCCTCTATGTCAACATGTCTATGTAGGGCTACATTCATTCTGTAATGATTCAACCATTCATTCACCTGATCTAGGGCCCCTTTTCCAATAAGAAAATTGTAAACTTTGAACTGCCTAGGGGTGAAAGTTCCCTTTCTGTGTGGAGAAAGGTGCTCTTTATCTGTTAAAATGAGCTACCAAATGAACTCCATGGAAACTATCCTAGGTGGCACATGAAATAGAAAAATATGTCGAGGGTAAGGGCAACCATAAACCCTTATGAGGGTAAACTTCTGTTCATAGTAGAAATCTCCCCAATTATGATCTCCTGGCCATTTGTCCAAATATTGACAGGGCCTCAACAATTGAATTACCCTAATAGGAAATATATGCTTATCAACTCCTAAGCACTTAAGCAATGGATATATTATCCAATTCTCAAAAGCACAAAAATCCTATTTTCTAGATGTGTAATTCTACACTGTGATCCAAAACTGAATAGGGTTGGGCTGATTATGGTGAAATCTCTTCGGCTGTAGTGATTAGAAGTCCAAAAATTGATAGTTGTAATAAAGAATCATATGCATAAGTATTGAATAATGCATGAATTTTGGATGATCCTTCTTAGCTTGTATGTCAATAAATCCCTGGTGCATTTGATCAATAATATATTGAATATAATCATAATTTGAAGTGGTGTGAATACTCTGCATATCTAACACCATCATCAAAATGTCAGAAGTAATTATTTTTTCTCCAGCATCTTTCCCAAGCACTCTACATAGTGTGTATGCAATGTATTTCATATAAAAGTTTATCTCCTTAAAGAAGTATGGGGTTGTTCCTTCCATAGGGGTTACATAGGCCTTCATTTTCTTAGGGACATGATGGTCCTTGATCAATTTAGCAGCAATACCAGACTCCCTAGTATATCTCTTTTCCAAACTCTTCAAATTTATCTCAGTATCCATTGGGTAATACACATTAAAGGCTCTCATAAAGGAATTCCTATCCAGGGTGAGTAGAGGCTTTCCATCATTCCTCTTAATGGTTTTTATCAAGGGGTCATATCTACTGGCTAGTTCTAATATGAAGTCTACATCAACAAAGACATCAAAAACTAATAATCTAGCCAAACCAGAGGTCTAAGGATTCGAGATAGGCATGGGTCCATCACTATTGTTGTAAAAGTGAATATCCTGATGACCCTAGTGTTTTAGCATCTCTAACAAATGACATATCATCAATCAAAACATCTGCACTAACCTTTTGATTCTGACTAGAACCAGGAAGCAGAGTGACGAATTCATTTGAGAAGTTTCTCTTTCCTTTTGAATCGTCCTCAACATCTTCATTTCTCCCACTGGTAGACACCATACTCTGGTCCTAACTCAAACCCTAGATATCGATATTAAAACAAATACTATCAAACCGTCACCACAACTGTAAATTATGCTAAAATTCTATAATTCTAAACTCTGGAACACTATCAACTGCAATCTTTACTAAATTTCAAATCAAATAATCACCTTCAGAATAGCTTACTACTAGAAATCTCAATTTCTTAAAAGCACACTAAAACTCTGTAAACACTTCGCTCTGAGAAACAAAAGCTTGGTAAAAGGAAATGATAATGGACAAGTATACTTATAATCGCCAATTGAATGTGGATTGTCACTTCTGGCTGGTAATTCCATCACTTCATTATGAGCTTCATATAATGCGACATCAATTTCTGGCATTAGCCATGTCATTCATACTATCAAACAATCAATTCTTGATGAGTGATTTCGCATAAAAAACCTTATAAAATTAAAAATATAATTGAAATCACATCTATTTGGCTGCATTAACTCATACTATAGATATTTTTCCATCTGTCAAAATATTTAAAATATGATTGGTTAATAACTATTCATGATGGCATCGCTAAAAAGTCTATTTTAACTCTGATTCATTTCTAGTGACTCGGCGACTGAACAATCTCTTTGTCTCTTAATATTTTTACTAACTACAGTTCCTTTAGGAGACTCAGTGACTACCATTAGATTAAATCTTTGATCCATACTTGTCGCGAGATCTCATGATATACTAACTTAAACTTTCATTTTATAGAGACTTCGCAACAAAGCACTTTTCTATGTCTCTGGAGAAATTCATTAACCTCTATTTGGTCAAGCGACCTCCCGACAACACTGTTTTTCTTAACACAAAAATTTAACTCAAAACCATAGGTTTAATAAGAGACAACGCAACTGAGGAAAACTCAAAGTCGCCAAATGAAATAACTAACCCCACTTTTATCAAGAGACAAAGCGACGGTCATTGGATCTTTTTTGAGATGAATGGTCTGCATCAAGTCTCATATCCAATTTGGCATATTCTATTTCATTAAGAGACAACGCAACCAAAGCTTTCTGCTAAGTCTCAATACCATAAAGAATATTTTGTTTAACTAATGAGACTCAGTGACAAGGTAATAAGCACATGCAAATAAACTCTAACTTAAAACATGAAAAAGGTAACACAAAAATAGAACCTGGACTGAGCATTTAGGGTTTTTTTGCATTTTTGGATAAATTTAACCTTTTTCTTACGGTTTTTGACATTTAGAACTAGGTTTTGGACAAAAACACAAATTACAGAGATATGTAAATGATTTCAACCATAGATCTCTACCTTTTGGGCACAGGAAGAACAAAGACCTCAAGAATTTTTAGGGTAAACATTCAAAACAAGGAACATAACCAACAATATGCATCTTTATTATGTAGATTTTGACTATCTATCACTTTGTATAATGGAATTGATGCAAAATATGACTTGGCAAAGTGTAATTCCATACTTACTTGTTCAACTTTAAGTAGGGGTGGTGATGTCACCAGATCCATTGGATGGGGTGTCATCATTTGCAATTCTTGGTCCAGCTTCATCATTGCTTGAAGCTTTTCTCCACATTTTGTCTCTAGCCCTCCGAATATCTTCAATGGTGTTTCCATTGGGATATGTGCTTGTCTCTATCATTTGGTCTTTGGAATCTTTCTTCAGATGACCAACTTTGTGACAATGTAAGCATGCCATTCTGGGGTTTGACCAGCCTCTAGACCTTTTGTTCCGTGATCTCATGTAGTTTGCAACAATGTGACCATATCTACCACATGTTGTATAGTTTTTCCATGTATTGTACTCCCATACATATTGATTACTGATTCTCTTTGGTTGATAGGGAGTTTCTTGACCTTTTGGCTTCCATGCTTGCCTTTTCTTTTTCCACCATTCAAGACTTGTGTGCCCATTTATCTTGCATGTAGGAAAATATTTGTCAATGTAGGTTTCCTTCTTTGATTGTTCTATCTTAGACTTACATTCATATGCTTTATTTTCTTTCTTGTTACATTTATAACAGAATCCTATGAATGAAGATGTAGTTTAAGGAATACCTTTCATTTTGCCTCTACAAACATTTGATGTGTGCCCTTTCTTCCCACAGTGCTTGCACATCAGCTTTCTTGGTCTTGGATTTTCATAGAAATTCTTTGGATTGGCTTGATTTGATGATTCTCCATTTTTAGTAAAGCCTAAATCGTTGTTGTTGTTGACTCTTCGTTGTCCTTCAAGAAAATCATCCATTCTTTTATTTCTCTCTTCAACCTTTTTGATAACTTCATTATGCTATTGCTGAATTCTAACCTCATGCTTTAGTTTTTCATTTTCTTCTCTTAGTTCACCGATAGCCTGCACTCTTTCAATGAGTTCTATATTCATTATGTTTGCTTCTTGACTCATTAGAATAATCTGATTTGTGATCTCATGGTGATGCTCAACATGTCTTTGAATTTCTAACTCCTTCTCTTGTAGTTTTTCTATAATCTTTCTTCTGTCATCAATAGCAAGTGTTCTTTCTATTTTAGCTTGTCTAGAAAAAATCATCACATCAATCATTCTTACCATCTGAGTCTCTTGACCGCTTTGCAGCATCTTTATTTGCTCTGTCAGATGTTGATTGATCTCCTTCAGATTTGTGATGTTCTCAGATTTTGATGTATCACTTGTATTGGATCCTGAAGATTCAAAGAAATCCAGAATCTCTTCTTCTTGATAATTTTTTTTATTGCTCCAAGTTTCCATGCCTTTTCTTTCATCCAATAGCTCTCTCATCTTGATTCTAGCTTCTTTATACTGTTCATAGAACATTTGTATCTCAATCTTTTTATTCTCAATATTCTTATCAAGTTTGTACTTCTCCATTGTATGATCTTTTCCCTTAAACCTTTAAGCTTACCAAGAAGAGACTTAGCTCTGATACCAATTGTTGGGATTAATGGGAAGTAGTACTGAAAGGGGAGGGGTGAATCAGTACCTCTAAAACTTTTAACTCATTCCACCATTCATCTTTAGTAATCATTCATTACTGCATTACCGACCATTAATGTTGTTCTTTCTTATGCATGTAACATTAATTCATAATCTTTAATTATTTGCAACATTCATAGAAACATTCATGAAAGTAATAAACACATAACACAAGATATGATATCGCAGAAAACTCCTATTAGGAAGTAAAAACTGCGGTGGGGATGGCACCCACAAAACTTCACTATCTGCAGAATGGAAGGGAGCCAGTTAAGGCTTACAATTTTATCACTTCTGACGATCTACCCTATTAGGAGTATTAAGGTGGAGACCGGTTAAGATCTACTATGTTAAGAGCTTTAGCAAGACTGATTTAAGTGTGCACTCAGTTATGAGATTTACAATAGGATGGTTAATCCCACCTTTCTTGAAAGGATTTCATAAGTGTACTACACTTGTTAGAATGAGTACATATGTTGACTTGAATGTGTGCAATCTACAATTTCTGATTACATATCCATTAAAGTTCTTATAAAAATAATATCACCTAAAGTGACTGATCAATACCTTTCTCTGCTCGTCGGTAGCCTCTGTTCTATTCTTGAAACTGATTTGATTCTTTTTTGTCCTTCTGTATGAAATCCTTTGTCTGGTCTTTAGATGCTCTCTGTGGCTACAATCATCATTGAACAACAACTATTCTCAATAGATTGAGCATCTATTTATAAAAGTATATGACATATCTTTGAATCACGCATTGCAATGTTAACTCTTAGATCCAAGGTTTACAACTTGACCTTGATCTTTAGTTTGCATGTTTTAAATCAGTAAAACTAATTAGAACAATATTAAATACATTACTTCCTCCAAACATAATGGATTTAAATTAAATTAAGGAGCTATATATACAAATTCAATGATTTATCTGACGTAGAAAGTCAGATCCACTTTTTATGGGATGTAACTGACAGTCGGTTCTTGGTCATCGGGTTGAACTTGAAATTTGTCGGTGTTCCTTTGTAGAACTAATCATCGAGTTCCCTTCATCTGTCGGGTTCCATTTACCTTTTTGTCATCGGATAACACTAAATAGTGTTTGTTGGGTAACCTTGGTGTCGGGTAGTGTTGTGCCCTGTATGTTGGTGTAGTGTAAACCAATGGTGTAGATCATGTTTTTCCTTGTGTATACTAATGGAAAAACATAATACCTTCATTTTTTTATTCTAGTTGTCAAGGAGAAATCTACGAGATAAAACTGAAGTAATCTTTAAACAAAGAATGGCAAGAATTGCAGATCATGTCAAGAACAATAAATTCAAGGACTTAGAAATGGTGAAATTATGTCTATAAGAGAGACAAGCTAATTAATTATGAAAATTTGGGTGAATAGAGAAGAGGATGCTGAAGAGAATACTAGTGAAGAAAGACTTTATATAGTCCTAATCATACAAGCTAAAGAATAGAGCTAAAGTTTTCTGTGGACACTGACAAACAGAGAAGCATAGCATCACTGAGAAGAAAGAAGTGGAGCAAAGGTATTAAAGGGAAACATTGATTAGAAAGGTATTATGAGCTTACAATAGATCTGAACATCTCCAAGTCTAATTTTTATTTATGAACAAATCATATACTATTTTAGTTTAACCATTGGATTAGAAAAGTCTCTTAACTAAGCATGATTTAAAAATCCTTTATATATTGAGATACATCCCAAGGAGTATCAAAAGGTTTATCATGAAGATAGCATAGTGAAATGCTAGATATCAAGTGATAAACTATTGGTGATATATCCTCTAACAAGGTCACACTTAATAGTGTGTTTGTAACCTTTAACAGGGTTATCTCTTAATCGAGCTCACTTTAGAAGAGTGAAAATTTTGGGTTACCAGTCCCAAGTAGTTTTTCCCTTAACAGGGTTTCCACATTAAAAATCCATGTGTCAAATGTGTTTATGAGTCATTTCTTTGATGATTTAATTTGCACATTACTAAAACAAGATTGATTGGTAAACACTAAGTTATTTACTGTATTTCAGTAAATGCTAGACTTCTATTCGGTAAAGCTTAAGAATAAGGTTTAACAGTGAACTCCGAGGAGTAGTTATTTGATAATATCATTTAAGGGCACACATATTGAAGGACTAAAGATAAATAGAGGTTTATATTTGAGATATAAAGTTTTGTGGTTGATTTAATGGATTATTTTTGAGGCCACTGATTTCACCCCCCCCCCCCGGT
>MU228135.1:136470-146861 GCA_018584345.1 Thuja plicata | reverse complement strand
CTATTTTTCCTATGTAACCTATGAATTAACAATATCATTGTTTTATTTACATTTTTTTTTGTTTTCCCTTTATTCTAGTATTTTATTATCCTTCAATTTTTTTGTCCATATTGTTTACCATCTATTTAGCTAGTAGGGATTACATTTTATGATTTTAAATTTATAGGCATTCTTATCCATTTTCTCCAGCTGGTAGGGATTACATTTTATGATTTTAAATTTATAGGCATTCTTATCCATTTTTTCCAAGTTGGATAAATGACTATCTCTATCTTAAGCTACTCGTGCATTCTGAAGCCCACTTGATCATTTAATCTAATGAGTTTTGCATATGTGAACAACATCATTTGATTAGGAGAAACATGAAAGAATATGAGATGCTTCAAGTGTTCGATTGGATCTTTTCTATCTTTCAAGGATACATGAGAAACATGAAGAATATGAAAGCTTCTTGTTCAATTGGAAAACATTGTTGGATAATTGGATATTCTTGATATGGAAAGCTTAAAATAATACAGCTCCAACATGTTCAAAAATAAATATTTCTTTGTAATTATCTTCATAAAAATATGTAGCTAAATAAAAGAGCTTTTGTGCTACACCATTAAACTTGGTGGACATGTTAGTATGGATGAGCTTGGGCCAATTTAAATACTTAACTATGTTTTGGAAAATTAGTGTCAATATTCAAATAACGGTTATATGTTGTATCCATTGCATGTTTTTTTATTGTCGTGGAGAAACTCTCACATTATTTTGTAAGATGCAGAACATTGCAAATAATTACACTAAATATGGTATTTCTTATCAAGTTAGTTTGTTATGCTACTTTGCTCATTGTTTTGTAAGAAACAAAATTGTGGAAATAATTATAGTGAATATTTTATTATTGCTATTTGGAAACATTGAATGTTGAAAACCATACTAAAAAAAATGAAAATCAATTATCTGTAGAGACAATTTTTAGGATTTAAAGACAAATTGTTTCTCTAGAGACAATAGTTGGGATGTAAAGACATATTGTCTCTCTAAAGACAATATGTCTTTACATCCCAAATATTGTCTCTAAAGAGACAAAAGTGACATTGTCTCTAAAAGGACAAAAATACTTCCTACTTCATATTGTCTCATAAAGACAACATTTTAAGACAATAATTTGAGACAGAGGTTCAAAGACAATACTTAAGTTTTTATTTGTCTTAGGTTGAGATAATTTACTCAAAACTTATCTCAAAAATGTCCTAAAACCCCCTCTATGTAGTAGTGACGTAAACGTGGTTGTGCATCCCAAGGCATGTCCATATCAATGTCTTCTGCAAAGGAATTCCATGGCAGAGAAACTACTTGAGAAATGTAATCATTTGGACATGCTGGCGGCGGATGGGTGATATCCAAGTAGCCAAGATAAGGGGGCTGACCCGAATAGACACAGCCAACACAAGAAGTACAGACTACCAGAAGATTACCAGCACAACACAAAGGTCACCACACCCTCAGCCAATACCTTTTTTTAAAATCAAAAACCAAAAAGTAAAACTAACAGGCCCCAACTCCAACAAGGAGCTGGTAACCAGCCTGCTACCCCTAACAGACCCCAACTTCACCTTGAAGCTGGTAACCAGTCTATGAAAGTAAGTATCAAAGTAATTACGATTATCAGTAAAGCAGGAATTAATTTGAAACCAGTAGAAAAAGTTCAACAAAATCACAACAATGCCCTCAGTGGCCAGCCAACGAAAACCAACAAAAAAATAAAGCATGGAAAAGAAAGAGAAGGCTAATTGGGGTTTTTACCCCCATTGTCCAACAGCAGCTTGAGCCAATCCTCCATGAGGAATTGGAACAGCTTCTCATCCATGTGCTCTTCCCCCTGGGTAGACGCCTTCGCCATTTGCAGTAGTTGGAGCATGGTTGCCTCTAAATGCATAACCTTGACTGCGAAACTAGCCACCATGTTGAAGCTTTCACCCAATTTTTTTATTTCCTCCTTGACCTCCCGCAGATCCATCATTGAGACCAAATCCAGGGAGGAAGTGTAAAGAGCTTTAATATCCTTTTGGAGTTGGGATATTTCACTCATCGTATTTTGCATGCTCTCAATTTCCAATTCCTTAACCTCCGGGGTCTCATCTTTGATTTTCCCATCCACCTTGGGTTTCTCAGCCATCAACAGGGGGTCCTTTGGCAACAGGGATGTGGGCTGCGAGTCCTCAATCTTATCTTCAAATAGCTTCTTCTTGGAGAGGTCCATGGTGGGCAGAGTGAAGCTTGTCAAAATTTGGGGAGGGTTATGGCTCTTCTCTTCCCCATCCAGATCCTAAGGGTCTTTTCCTTTTTCTCTCTCCTTGATCTTGCTTTTCTTGCCCTTTCTAGTGTTCCCATTGGTGTAAATATTTTTTTCCTCCTCCTTCTCTGACTCTTCCTCTTCCTCCTCATCTTCAATGTAACGCTTCCTAACCGCTTTCTGTTTGAAGCGGGTGTTTGTAGCAATTCTGTGGGACCTCCTTCTGCTCTCATTATCTTCCTCCTCCTCCTCAGATGCGATGGTGATTTAGGTACCACCTGTAGACCCCGCATTGCTCTTCTTAGCTTTTTCTAGGATTTTGGAGGAAGATGAGGGGTTAGAATGGGCGCACGTCACCTTCTTAGGGCCCTTCACAGCCAGCATGGTAATACCCTGTAAAGAAACAATTCTAGGGGTATACAATGCAAGGTGGAAATTGTAAAGGCGGAGAATAAGCCCTTGGTGGAATGTAATAGTTCTGCCTGGCTTTTAATTTTTCCCTCACATCCAAAACCGTAGCTTCAAGGGAGTGAAGCAAGTAAAAGCAGAAAGAGATAGTATCATTGTACCTGAAATGGTTTAACAGGGGAAAGTGGTAGTTGTAGCAGGTGCCAAAGCGGCCTTGTAGGGTAATATAATTCATGAGGATGAGGCAAACATCATTCCATGGGTTTGGCAGCTCCTCCCTTTTGAATCCTTCATGGATTGGAACTAGGACCTCTGATTTCTTGAAGAATCTCATTTTACCAGAATCATCGCAGCTCTTCGTAATTTTTTTCCACTTCTTCCCTTCTATGGAAAGCCCCGTAGCCTGGGCTATAACTTCTTCATTTACCTCAAAGGTAATACCATTTATTGCAACTTTGCGCTCTGTCCAAGTTTTGACCAACTACATGGAGATAATTTCATCGCATCCTCCCATAGCTTCCATGAAAGGATAGAACCCACCCTCCTTCAGATAGGTCACCGCACACTAGTTTTTGAGAAATCCAGCCTCAATCCTAGGGGATTCCACCCTCACCATATCACCACCCATATCAGAGCTGTACTCAGGATTCATCTCTTCTTGTATCTCCGCCGACATTCCACCTTTTGCACCTCTGCCCAGCACCCACCTAACCAGAGTCTTGTAGAAAATACAAACACAACACCTAAGGGTGGAAATACACAAGGCAAAAAACTAGGTGGGAGTAATATCCATCAGTTTAATGATTTGGCAAGTACCAGTCACATGGTTAGCCGAAGTGATTACAGAGCCTTCGCGTATCGTGATATGATTTCCTTTCCCATGATTAATGCACCACTTAACCCCATCCGTCTTGTCAAGCTCTTTCGGCCTCGTGCTTTTCCCCACGTCAGCTCCAAATTTGAAAAAGCCCATAATTTTTCTGAAATTGGAATTAAGAGCCCGTCTTTTCAAAATTCTAATAATATTAAAATCCTTCCCTATAACTTTTTTAAAATTTGAATTCAGCCCAATCCTCGTGATCTTGTCTGTCACCTCTCCCATCCAATCAAAAATGTCCTTGTACTCCATAGGTTAAATACTTTCTTTTTGTACAAGCAAGGCAATTTTCTTGGAAAGGGAGCCCAAGTTTCTCCAGCACCTTAGGCCTTGTTGATTAAGCCCCGTGGCTGCGAGCTTGTCAGCCACCATAATTTCCTCTTGGAAAATGTGTTGTAATTTGAAGTCGTCAAATCTGGGGAGCAGCGACTAGATTTCCTACAGCAGATTAGACAACCTCCAACCAGCTTTAAAGTTTCCCTTAACCATTTCAATAATAATTTTGGAGTCCCTCTCTATAACCATCCTTTTAACTCCCAAAGTAATCGCCACCTTTAGGCCCCAAAAGAGGGCAGAGATTTCTGCCATGTTATTTGATCCCGATCTGATATTTTTTGCGTAAGAAATGATCATTTTTCCATTTTTGTCTCAGAAGATACCTCCACTTGCAGTAGATCCTTTGGAGGCAGCTCCATCAAAATTCAATTTGGTGAAATTTTCCTCTGGGGGGGACCACTTGGTATTCCTTCTCGCCACAATCCTCGAGAAGTCAAACTCATAGATGGAGGGAGGCAGCTGCCAGTCCTTAGCCACCAAACAATCAAAAACCTTGGGGGGGGGGAATGTGGGGTTTTCCAACGACAAGTACCAAGGTTGTCGTTCAATAGATTCACAGCCAATCTTGCCATCCCATCAACATCTTTTTCCTCCCTTCTGAACACCCAGTTATTCCTTTCCTTCCATAGGATCCAACAAACATGCGGGGGTAACAGTCTCCAAAGCGTGTTGATAAGTGGGTGCTCCGCGAGGTTCCCCCAATTGCAAACGAATTGGTCCAAGTCCTCAATGAAGACCCAATTCAATCTCATAATGCTCATAATTTTGGACCAGACCAGAGGCACATAGGGACAGTGAATAAGAATGTGGTTGATAGATTCAACATGTATTTTACATAGGGTACATCTATTGACTAAATGAACACCTCTTTTCTGGAGGTTATCTAGTGTAAGAATTTTACCATGGAGGGCTGTCCACCCGAAGAAATTGATCTTCGAGATTAATTGGGGAATCCAGACTTTCCCCTAGCTCTTTTCATCTACCACAATTTTTAAGTTAGTTAGATAAATAGATTTCACCTTGATCTCCCCCGATTTGTTATGACACCAAATGGCTTTGTCCTCAACACGGGATATAGGAATCCTGTTGCCATCAAGAAGCTTCTGAATTTCTTTTATATAAGGTGGCACTTGAGTCTGATCCTGAAAAGCATCAGTGAGCAATTTCCATTTCTTACCTTAAGAGATGTAGTCGCTGACTTTACCTCCAAAGTGAGAAATCAATCTATCCTTGATGAGTCTAAACTTTTCCCGTTTGAGGGGATTTTCCCCCACCCACCAATCTTCCCAAAAATGGATTTGGGTGCCATTTTTGACCACCCATTTTAAACCTTTGAAAAAAATTCCTTTTCTTTTATAAATGAAATTCCAGATTTTTGAGCTGGAGGGTAAATTTTGACAATAGGGGAACTGGTCATTGGAAAAGTATCTAGCCTTCATAATTCTACTACACCCAAAAGTTCCTCTAAAGCGTTGCCAACCCATTTTAGATATCAGAGCCTTATTCAGGTCCTTGATTTTTCTCATGCTCAAACCTCCCACCAGCTTCGGTTGACAAATAGTATTCCAGTTGACCAGGTTCATTCTAGCCTTTTCCTCCGTCCCTGATCATAGAAAGTCTCTCTGGATTTTTTCTAGTTTCTCCGTTGTCCTATCATTTATTTTGAAAAGAGATAGGAAATAAATAGGAATACCTTGGAGGGCTTGTGAATGCAATTGGAGTTTTCTAGCATTACTAAGGACCTTACCTTTCCATCCAGCTAGTTTTTTCTTCATTTTTTCCAAAATGGAGTTCCAAAATTCATTAGAGACTTCCTTCACCATGAACAGGAGACCAAGATAGGTATCCGGGAGTGAAGCTCCCTTACAGCCCATACATTCCACAATTTTCATCTGCATTCTCTGTTCAGTGTTGAAGAAGTAAATTTTCCTTTTGTTGTAATTGATCACTTGGATAGACGCCAAAGCGTACTTATTCAGGAGGTATTTTCATTCTCTAGCTTCTCTAATGTAGGCTTTTCCAAAGAGAAACGTATCATCTACAACTTGTTGTAAGACTTCTGAGGGAAGAGTGGAGGCCGGTTTAAAACCAGCAATAGATCCAACTCCTTCCAGTCTCAATAAGTTTCAAGCCAACACCTCTGCCACCAAAAGGAAGAGGTATGGGGATAGAGGGTCCCCCTGATGTAATCCCCTTTCTGGAGTAAAGGATCCCCAGGGTGTGCCATTGACCAGCATAGCAAAGTCAACCGTTTCCACTGCCACCTTTATAATTTTAATGAAATTATCATGGAAGCCAAATTTCCTAAGCACCCCATACAGAAATTTCCAAAGAAACTTATCATATGCCTTGGAAATGTCCAGTTTTAAAGCCATACCAGCATTATTCCCTTTCTCCATAGAATGTATGATTTCATGAGTGGTGATAACAGCATCAAGAATTTGTCTTCCTGAAACAAACCCCTTATGGTTGGGATTAATTATTTTCCCGAGAAGGGGTTTAATCCTATTGGTGATAATTTTGGACAAAATTTTATAGGCAGTGTTACATAGGCTTATGGGGCAAAAGTCACTCATGCATTTAGGATCCTGCACTTTAGGCACAAGGACAATGTATGTTTTGTTAAGTCTTTTCAAGATGCTGCCAGTCCTGACAAAGTTGCGGGTAGCATGGATGAGGTCATATTTGACAACTTCCCAAAAGTCCTGGAAGAAGGTCAGGGGAAACCCATCCTTCTTCACTTGTTTCTTTCATGGCTAGAGGCATAGATTTAAATTTATGATCCGGGGATTCGACTCAACTCAATAGAAATATACTTTTCTAACTTAGCAATATTTATTCTACATATCATTTCTTGTATTATCTCTTTACTTCATGCGCAATGTCTTTTACATCACAATTTTGTTTGGGAAGCAGTTTATGTTTTAATTCTCTTTTTTTAGTAGAGTTTTTAACGTGTTATTTCATGCATGGTAATAGTTTTATCCTTGCATTCAAATTAGTTCAGGTCTTTGTTCACCTTTTGTAGAAAATAACTAAAATAGGCCAAATTTAAATAAATATCCTGCATTTTGAAACACGGAATCTCAAGTGCTCTATTCAGTAAAATAATGACAATATTTTTCTCTTGAACTTCTCATCCTTAAGAGAAATACAATAAATCACAAAAAAAGATGCCAACTACTACCAACACATGTTTGTAGAATTTTTGAGCATAGATCTAGCTAATAAAAAGAAAAGAAAAACATAGAATTTGTAGAATAAAATAAAGTAGTTCAAGAATAAAATTTCATCTCTAGTATTTAATAATAATAACAATATGCATAGAAGCATGATTTATACAATAGTAAACCATTGATTAAAATGAGAAATTTTGGTGAATAACATGCATGAACACTTAACAGAAAGAAAGAGTTGCATGCAAAGAAATGATGATCCCCTAATAATAGAACTGAATGAAGGTATGTCGTTGGAATTAACTACAGGTTAACACCCCCCTTAATTCCAACTAAGGAGAATAAATACTAATGAAAGGAGAGATGAAAGAGGGAAAACCTAGTGGGAACAAAACCCCTAATCAAAATATATGCAAATAGAGATGAAACTATATGAAGTGAATAAAAATATCCTCTGAGATACACAAAAAGTATGGATGGCTATCGCCATGGTGTTGACTGAATAACCTCCTCTAAAACCAAGATGAAGATCAGGAAAAATATGCATGAGTTCCCCCAACAATACTACTCAAACATTGAGTAGATGGAAAATGAAGGAAAAACATCTATCAATCAAAGATGTAGAAGACAATAATCTACATGAGCACCCCAAACAATGAATAGATGGAAAAAAAAGGCCAAAAGTCTATCAATCAATGATGCAAATGACACATGAGTCTATATGAGTGGCCCTAATGACACTACTCAACCATGCAAGAACAAATTGCTAGTTGAAAATACATGTTCCAATTATCTATAAAACTGATCAACTGTAAAACTGTTAGAATATATAATCTTTCCTTGTATTTATTTATTTAATTAGGAGATTCTATGGAATCTCTACATCCATTTTGTCATCTAGTCCAAATGGGAGGATATCATATGTTGTAATTCCTTTAATAAGGAAATTAGATAATCCTCCTTAAGAGGATCTTGACACTTTGCACACACCTATTATAGATTTTGGCATTCATAGATTGGTGAGTTACTTGGTAACTCCTCTCCCCATCTCTATAATAGAGATTCTCTCCTCTCTTATTTCTATTCTTTGGAGTCATTGTAAATGAGCTACTTACTGTCTCTCTTTCTTAGTCTTTTCCATCTTCATAATATCACAAGGGGTTTTTCTTTGTTTTTCCCCTTTAAAATTCTTCTTGTCTCCTTGTATTGGCTTTTGGGTGCTTTCTCCTAGTTCATATTTTTCTCATAGTAAGAATTTATTCTTTTCATATCTCTCTTGAATTATTTTCATTTCCTTGCTCTTGTTTTTTTTCTTACATTGTATCAAAGTTTGGGTTGCTAATCCTTGTTTGAGTGTAGTGTTGAAGGTTGTCATTCTTTGGAGCACACCTTTGGAGACTCTTTTTTGAGAGAGAAGCTTGAGCTTCATTTTCTTACTCTTGTGTTGCATATTTTGCATTGTTTCTTTTTTCTCTAACCCTCTTTGGTCAGCTCGCCGCCAGAGAGTTGTGTTTGATTTTTTTGGTTTGGCTAGTTTCATCCAAACCCATTTCTATCTGCATTTATTTAACCTTTGTTGGGAAACCGCAAGGTTTAACTCACTTCTTCTCACATTTTTTTGTAGGTTTTAACAAAAACTAACTTTATTTGCAATTTTTAATCCCATTTCTATGCATTGCATTACTAAAATCTATTTATCTCATGGTTTTTGACTTGCAGGTTTTATTGTAATCTATATTTTAAGCTTCTTCTACAATGTGTATTTGTCTGTATTTTTCATTTTTCTAACTATTTGCCTCTGCAGGTCTACACTATATTTTATCATTATCTCTGCTCTCAAATATTTTTAAAATAGTTATTATTCTCTATTCATTTGCATCCTTGTCTGCATTTCGTCCAAGCTCTCCTTTGTCTTCGCAACCCATTCATTGAGAATTATTCTATCTTCATTCAACATTTTGAGCATTTTCAACAGCAACTTCATTTACCATTCACTCTTGTTCTTTTCTTCACATCTTTTGGGGTTCTCATTTGTGCAACCAATCTTTCTTCTCACCCCTTTCTCTTCGCAATTTTATAGTGATAAACTTGAATCATTGTTACATGAATCAACATAGTCCTCTCTCCCTGTGCAGCCTTCCATCCAAGGTTTTGCGCAACATTTCTTAGACTTTTTCCATTCATATTTTTCTTTCATTTGCAACCTCATAACACTGCATTTCATTGTCAAATGATTGCTTGTGTAACACAAACTATGAGTACATGACACTCATTTTTCCCTCTATACCGCAAATGTTAAGTGCATCACTCGTAAAAACACCATTTACAAGAAGCCTGGTCACAGGCTCCTGCGTGGGACAATTCAAACAATTTTATGGAGGATTGATTGGGTTAATTTTTTTCTCCACTCTCTCTCTGAAAGGTGATGTGATGCCTGAGCCTCTACCCAAAATCCAAAAGGTGGAAATGAGCACCAAAATAGAAGCTTTGTTTTTTTCAAACAACAACTCAAAGGCGTTACTTCTTATAAATAATCTTTCTTGCAATGTTGTCATGTCGAGAAGGGCCTCTCCTCTGGCTATTGGTTATGACCTTTCAAGCTCCCCGGTCTGGGGTAGCTTGGAAGCATTCCATAGTTTTTTTAATAAGTTTATTTCCTCTCCTTGCACAACCTACTAGCCATTGGGTTTGTGTAGAAACTAAGATTATCCCTGGCTTGAATCAACATTTTCAGTCATTTAAAAAAACATAATCTTCTATCTCTTTTGCTAACATGTGTAACCTAAAATGCAAGCATTAGAATCATTATTAAGTCTGCACTCCTTTCATTTACACAACTCTTCCATTTGCATTGAATTTTGTGAACTATTACAGCTCTGCAACACTTATCTAAGTTTAGCCTCCATTTGAATATTCCTTTGACTCTTTTCAATCGTTTAATCTTTAATTTAAACCAGTTAATATATATTGCTTATAATTTTTATTCTTGTTAATTAATCTTCTCATTCTTTTTGATACATTTTTTTATGCCATTCTAAAATCAAAATCGTTCAACCTTATTATTTAAATAATTTAATTCATTGTTTACGATTTTTTTTTTAAATTCATGTAGTTTTAATATATTAACTTAAATTGGTGCATTTTCAACATTAATACATTATCCTTACAACTTTTTTATACTACAATTCAAGATTTAATTTTATGTTTATCATTTAAATTTATTTATTTTTAAAATTCAACAAAAAATTAAATTTTTTTGTACATCAATATTTAATCAATTAATCGTTTGTTTTCGATTGAGGTTAAAACA
>MU228135.1:123908-136370 GCA_018584345.1 Thuja plicata | reverse complement strand
ATGTTATATATAATTATAGTAATAATGTTTAACAACCACAAATGTTTAGTATTTTAGTAATCTTCATCATCTTTTTCTATATCTAAATATCTAGTGTAATTTTTTTGTAATAATAATAATTTATATATTTAATATTAAATATGATTCTAATTTTTTCTCTTCTAAAAAGAAATATTTTTCAATCATATAGAAACTTAATATTTATACAAATATCAATCAAATACACACACATGTCTATTAAAAATAAAAAAATACATAATTTTCTTAAAATAAGAAAACAATTCAGAATCAAATCTGCAATCATATAGAAACTTAATATTTATACAAATATCAATCAAATACACATGCATTTCTATTAAAAAGAAAACACACAATTTTCATAAAATAAGAAAATAATTTAGAATCAAATCTTCAATCATATAGAAACTTAATATTTATACAAATATCAATCAAATATACACACGTTTCTATTAAAAATTTAAAAATACATAATTTTCTTAATTATTTTTTTAGAATAAGAAAACAATTCAGAATCAAATCTATATGTCCTACGATTTAGAAAAAGTTTGAATTGAAACAATATTACAATACATTACCTAAACACAGATGCTAATTATACAGTAGAAATAAAAACTAAACCTTACGGAAATAAAAATGTGGACGCTTGATTAAATTTAAAAAATTTACATTGATGTACTTCATGCACCTTTTTGTCCTAAATAAATGAAGTAGATATTATTTGAAAATTCAAAGTTGTCCCTACTTCAATGTGGAGTATCAAATATGGTTTTTCGTCTGTCACCTTTCCTTTATTCAATCCATATTTTTCCACTTCTTTTAACGAAATACTTTTCAGAACTGCCACGTCACAACCATTGAAAATTCATCCTCTAATGCTGCCTCTGAGAAACCTAATCCGCATACTTACTTCAGACTTTGCTGACCCATTTGAATTAGTATACAGCCACATTTCTCTTTAAGAATTTGGAAAATACTATTTTTCAAAGAAATTGGGATGCATCAGTTAAAGGTGAATCCATTGGAATGGGCATATTATTTTATTTTTTATTTTTAAATATTTAATTTTTAATATATATATATAAGTTTACTATTTTAGAGGTAGAGCTCAATATTGATATGAGATATTACATAGATCTATATTAAAGATACCTCCCATCTCAACTACCCAACCACCTCACAAAAGCATTAAAAAAAATTCATCCCTCTTTTTTTTAATGCTTACAAAGTAGGGATAGATTCCAAATTATCCTTTTCCCTTGATTTAAAAATGGCATTCGTACAAATCATCATATGAAGCTCGCCAAACTTGTCTTCCGCTGACATCATTATAATTACCATAGATTTTGCTCATCAAAATTTGATTTTTTCCTTAAATAAAAATCATTGTAACATTTTATAAAATGAAATATTAGATTAAAGATGAAAATATTGAAATATTGAAATTCTAAATCAAAAAGTTGCATAAAAGTTAAAATGAAACAATCTAATTAAAAAAAAGGAAAAAAACAAAAAAAAAAACAAAGTTATATTATAGATGTTAATCAAAGATATGCAATATGAGATAAAAATAGAAGTTCTAAATTATTTTTCTTCAAATTAATTGGCTAATTGGTTTTTTATTTAATATATAATTATAATCATAATAATAAAGAATTTTAATTTTTTGATTGTGCTACACATTATCAAAAAAATTGTAATTAATTATAGTGACTAATTTTACTTGTGATTTTAATTTAGGTCATATAAAGTGAAATATTAAAAAAACATGTAGAACTATGAAATTAACTATATATATTATGATTATTAATTTTAATTAGAAATTGATGTTTAACCTATATTCAATTGATTTGCACAAATTACATATGAATAATTTTACTTCAATATTTTATTTAAGAAAAAATAATAATTATAAATGAAAATGAATTCACAAATTTTTTTTACATAATGTATAATTAATATAAAATAAAATTTAAAATATATAATTTTAAAAATATGAATAGAAATAAATATATATTATGTTCAATTATATATATAGTAGGTTATTATTTAAATTGTAATCTTGTATAGAAATTGACACTATAAACTAAAATAAATTTATATAATATGATAAGATAAGATAAGATAAGATAAATTTATTAATGTCCAACAAGAGACCAACAAGGGTTTAAGGGACTTACAGCAAAAGGAACAACGAATCAATAGACCACCAAACAGTGGTCGGGAAAACAACCAAGAGTGAAAAAAAAAAAAGAAGAGAACAAGAAACAACAGGCAAGAAGAATAGACACAAGAGAAGGACTAAGGATCATTTTTAGGTAGAAAGAAATGCAACACTGAAGGATAATGATCCAGATGAGCAAGAACCCTGGGTCATCGTTGTGAGCTGCTAGAGATGTGTCGCTGACGGGTAAAGGTGTTGCAGAGTCTCATAGATCTAGAGTGGCCGGTGATGGAGGCAATGTGAGGCCGCTTCACCCCCCGTAAATGAGAGAAGGCTGAGAAGAAGGTCGTAATGAGCTAATCGGATATATGTCTCTAGGGAAAAGAAGTTGTAGAGTATGCTCGCGGAGCTATATAGTCTCACAGAGATAAAGTGTCAGGCTTCTCTGATCGGTGTAGTTGAAGAAAGCAGTCAAGGAACTGCACCCTCTGAATAAGCAATAGAATCTCCCTCTGATCTCATAGTAAGTAGGACAATGGAAGATTAAGTGTGTCTCAGTCTCAATCTTGGCCATGGTGCATAACCTGCAAATCTGATCATCTCTGTCAATGTGATGGTCAGTCTGGGCCCGAAGGCGGTGAGATCCAACCCTGAAAGATCCCAACGTGATGCAAAGGGCGTGGCACCAACACTGAGATAAGTATCTAGGACAATAAAATTAAAATCAAAATTAAAATTAGAATTTGTAATTAAAATTAAAATAAAATTAATATAATAACATGTTTATAGTAATAAAATATTAAATATTAAATATGGGTTCTCTTGCCATGTCGGAGAGATAATGTTTCAGACATCATTTTCAGGACACCGTGTCCAAGTTGTCCCTCTTGGATTCCTTGGTGAGACCTACGGTACTTTATGGCTCTATTGTTTGGGGGTCGTCCCTTTTGGATTCTGATTGGGCCTCTATTGAGCGTGTTCAGACTATCTTCCTCTGGCGTATCATCAGATGTCATCGTTCCACCTCTCATAGCATCATTCTAGCTGAGTTTGGGGCTCATCCCTTTAGATTGGGGGCCATCTTTGATCTGGTTTGGTTTATTCACCACCTCCATTGTTTTGCGGACTCCAACGATGGTCTCAATAGATACTCCTACCTGGCCTATTGCTCTTCAATGGCGCTTGCCAAGTCAAACCCCTCCCCCAGAGCCCGTTGTTGGTATGCCTAGGCCTCATCCCTTTAGGTTCCATCAGGATTGACATTGATCACCTCCCCCCTATCAGTTCTCGCTTGACACTCTGGCTCACCTCCTCCGTTCCAGACAGGAGTTGAATAGACATGTCAGACTTGACATATACAGGCAGTATATCACCACGACCTGGATCAACCTGTGTGGGGGTCTACGCCCAAGGATGGTTTTTTATGCTGAGCACTTTTTAGACATTCGGGATGGGATTATTGTTCGTCCTAGATACTTATCTCAATGTTGGTGCCACACCCTTCACATCATGTTGGGATCTTTCAGGGTTGGATCTCACCGCCTTCGTGCCCAGACAGACCATCACATTGACAGAGATGATCAGATTTGCAGGTTATGCAACCTGGCCAAGATTGAGACTGAGACACACTTCATCTTCCATTGTCCTACTTACTATGAGATCAGAGGGAGATTCTATTGCTTATTCAGAGGGTGCAGTTCCTTGACTGTTTTCTTCAGCTACATTTATCAGAGATGCCTGGAACTTTATCTCTGTGAGACTGTACAGCTCCGCGAGTATACTCTACAGCTTCTTTTCCCCCAGAGACAGATATTCGATCAGCTCATTACGACCTTCTTCTCGCCCTTGTCTCCTTTACGGGGGGTGAAGCGGCCTCGCATTGTCTCCATCACCAGCCACTCTAGATCTGTGAGACCCCGCAACACCTTTACTCGTCAGCGACACATCTCTAGCAGCTCACACCGACGACCCAAGGTTCCTGCTCATCTGGATCATTATCCTTCGGTGTTAGATTTCTTTCTACCTGAAAATGATCCTTAGTCCTTCTCTTGTGTCTATTCTTCTTGCCTGTTGTTTCTTGTTATCTTCTTTCCTTTTTCTCTCTTGGTTGTTTTCCCGGCCACTATTTGGTGGTCTAGTGGTTCACTGTTCCTTTTGTTGTACCTTTCCAGTCCCTTAGACCCTTGTTGGTCTCTTGTTGGACATTAATAAATTTATCTTATCTTATCTCATAAAAATATTATATTGTAAATTAAAAAACTAATTTAAAAATAAAGTAAATGATAGATGAATTAAAACTTTCCGAATAACAAATTTGCGCATATTCTAACAACAAAAAATAGTGACATAGGATTGGTTGATTGGCCCAACAAGTACAATAAGTTGACATTATTAGTATTTTTTATTTTTTTATTTTGTAATTTTTGTTGATTGGTTAATAATTATTTTGTACATTATACAAATTTTATATTAAATAATTATCCTTAATAAATTTGCTATTATTATTAAATTATTACCTTCTAATAAAATCTATTATTTTTAATTAAATTATATTTAATATTATTACTATAATTAATTATTAGGCAAATACACTGCTTGTTAATCTAAGTAATACAAATAGATATTAAATAGATTTTAAAAATATCATTTTTGATTTGATAAATATTATTTTATTATTATTAATTTTTAAATAGTTTTGTCCTAATTATTACATATTTAAAATTAATTAATATAAATTAAATCCACTAACATAAAAGAAATATTTACTTTATTCTTATTTTTAAAATAGTCAACTTGTTTCGAACACCATACCATACAAATTAAAATTTTCTCCAATCTAATAAATTAAAAAATACATTTATGACATTGACTCAAAAAAAAATCTTTAAATACAAAATATTATCATAATAAATGAAAAAATTATAAAACAAGTGCCATGTATGGCATGTACTTGCCTAATTAATTATAGTTATAAATTTAATTCTAATTTTATTATAAATATTAGTATATTTTAATTAATGGTTATTTAATAAAAATTAATTTAAGTAATGTTATATATCTATTGAAAATAAAAATAAATAAATTAAAAATTTATAAATCATAACTCAAGTAATATTTTTTTATCAAGTATCCGGGAGATAAGTAACTTATAATGGAGATAAGTAATTTATATGATATATTTAATTTGTATTTATAAATATTTAAACATTAGAAATATTCAAAAAAATAGTGATTATGATTAGTTGATTGTTGCAAAACTAATTGACAAATTGTGCACAAGTGAATACAATAGTATATTGTCTACCCCAAATACAATAACTTATTTGATTATTAATTTTCAGTCAAATCCAATAGAATTGAAAAATTCTATGGTGACTACAATTAATTATTATTATGATTGCATGATTGTAGTAATTAAATATTCAGAACTATTAATGCCTAATGGTTGCTGAAGGAGTTTTGATGCTTCGATAATACTAATACAAAACATGAAAAAGTCCAAACTTTAAAAAAGAGGAAAATCACCATTATTGGAATGAGAAAGCTGGAACTTTTTACAAACCTTGTAAAAGAATGTCTGCTTAGGCTTGATCAGTTAAGGGACGAGAATACTCTGTCACCATTTACATCGCCTTTGAAAAATTTAGCAGATTAATTTTGAAAAATAGAATTTGTTTATTAACCAGTAAAACGGTAGTGCTAGGCAGAAATGCCATGAATATTAGGGTTCTCCACATCCTAGAGGTAATTGACGGGCAAATCAAGTAGTTGGAAAGATGACGAAGAGAATAAGTGCATTTGTGGAACCCAAAGCATGTCCAAATCCAAATCTTCTACAAGGGAATTCCATGACGGAGAAATTACATGAGAAATGTAATCATTTGGCCAAACTGGCGGTGCAGGGGTGATTTGGTAGTGATCTTGTCTGTCTCTTTTCTCGAGCATCACTATGACTTAACTTTTGGTTATCTCTATCCGTCGGGTTCCACTAGTCATCAGTGTTTGAAGTCACTTAGTGAGTGCTTGTCTTTTCTGCATTACTGAAAGCATAATATTTCTCTCTCTGATTCCCTAAAGTCTTTGACACTTTTATTATAACCGATTAGATTATATCAAGTTGACATCAATGACAATACAATCCATTAACTGATTTAATGTCTTGCATTATCTTTCTACATTTCGGTGATCAACTTAACATCTTCAATCATTCAATCAGTTACATGTCATAAATTAATTTCCCTTAGAAAATATTAAGGGGCGTAGGACACACTAATGGCTTCTAAAGTGTCCTAATGGGTTGTAGGACCACTTAGGACTCATTAAAACCCCTAAGGAAATATTTGGACCCATAAGAACACATTAGAACCCATTAGTGCATCCTACACCTCTTAATGTGTTCTAAGGGGTATTAATGGGTTCTAATGTTTCCTAATGGGTCCTAATGTTTTTGAAGCAGTCCTAATGGGTTCTAAGGAGTCATATGACCACTTAGGACCCATTACAATTTTTTAGGACACATTAGGACCCGTTAGAACACATTAGAACCCTAAAATGTGTCATGTGATTAATAATGTGTTCTAAGGGGTCCTAAGAGGTCCTAATGTATCCTAATGGGTCATAAATGCTCCTAATGTGTCTTAAGCATTTTTAAAGGCTCCTAAGTGGTCCTAGTACCACTTACAACCCATTATTACCCCTTATGATACATCAAGACCCATTAGGACACATTATAACCCATTAGTGTGTTGTACACCCCCTAATATGTTCTAAGGGGTATTAATGGGTTCTAATGTTTCCTAATGGGTACTAATGATTCTTAAGGGGTCATAATTGGTCCTAACGGTAATAGGACCTATTATGACCCCTTATGATACATTAGGACCCCTTAGGACACATTAGTATGTCCTACGACGGTTAATGTGTTCTAAGGGGTCGTAATGGGTTCTAAGGTGTCCTAATGGGTCCAAATATGTCTTAATGGGTCCTAATGGGTCTTAAGGGGTTATAGGAACACTTAGGACTCATTAAAATCCATTAAAATCCATTAGGACACATTAGAACATATTAGTGTGTCTTACGCCCCTTAATGTCGTCTAGTGGGTATTGATGGGGTCTAATGTGTCCTAAGAGATTATAATGGGTCCTAAGAATTCATAGGACCTCTTATTACCCATTACAACCACTTAGAACACATTAGGACTCGTTGAAACACATTAGAACCCTAAAGTGTGTCCTACAATGATTAATGTCTTCTAAGGGGTTCTAATGTGTCATAATGGGCTTAATGGGTACTAAGGGGTCATAATATGTCCTAAACTAAGATCACTTATGACCCATTAGAAATCCTTAGGACATATTAGGACCCATTAGGGCACATTAGAACTCATTAGTGTGTTCCTACACCCCTTAGTGTATAATGGCGGGTATTAAAGACTTATATTGTGGCCTAATGGGTCCTAGTGCATCCTAAGGGGTTATAATGGGTCCTAACCGGTCCTTGACCACTTAGGACATATTATGACCCCTTATGATACATTAGGAATACTTAAGACCCATTAAAACCCCTTCGGAAATATTACAAACCATTAGGACACATTAGAAACCATTAGTTTATCCAACAATTAATGTGTTCTAAGGGGTCTTAAGAGGTCCAAATGTATCCTAAGGTGTCCTAATGGGTCCTATTGTAACCTAAGGGGTCATTATAGGTCCTAAGGGGTCCTAGGACCACTTGGGAACCATTAAGACCCCTTATGATACACTAAAAGTACTTAGAACCCTAAAGTGTGTCCTATGATGATTAATGCTCTCTCTCTCTCTCTCTCTCTCTCTCTCTCTCTCTCTCTCTCTCTCTCTCTCTAACATGGTTAATTATTAAATCCAACCATAGAATAAACAATACAATGAGAAACAATACTAAAAATATCGTGCACAAGTCAAGAGCTTAAGGTTACAATCAATTGTCCATTGGGAATCATGCTAAAGACCATGTGTTGATTCCTAAATTTTGGCTAAGTTTGAAATTTTCTAAAAACCCTCAAAATCCAGAATCTTTATGTTAACTCCTATGAAGCTGAAACCACTTTCAAACATCCTAAAAGTACCTACATAAAATGTAACACTTATACTTAAATGTTACATTTTATGTACATGGTCCTAGTGCTGGAATTGCCCTGTAAGGGCATGTTGAATATTTATTGCCACATTTGGATTGCATGTTTTTATTCAATTTAGGAACTTTACATAGGGCATCGCACTATATGGCATATACCCTATAGGTCCTGCACCCTATTTAGAAGGTTTTTTACATGTCTTTATTGCCACATTGGGTGCACACCAAATATGGCGTATGCCCTATTTGGCGGGCGACCTATTTGGCATGTGCCCTTTTAACTACATTAGAATCCACCAATCATAAGGCTTGGATTTTTCTTGGGAATGTAACCCAAAGGAATAGAGTATTCAAATAGGTTTGAGAAGTATTTTCCAGCAAACATACAAAAAATACATTTTTCCTGTGTGCTCCCCGTCGGGTTTGCACGTGGTTCAACAAGAAAAAATTAGATGACATGATTTTTTAGATCTCTCTGTTGGCAATATAACTATATAATTTATTTTGAATTTTGATTATGTTAAGTTTTTCATCTCTAATTTATTTTGTAACTATGTCATATTTTTGTCAAAAACCAAATTGTAGTATTTTGGGCATAGAATTTGGCTCGTTCATTGAATTTTGAAACAAGTTACTTTTTTAGAAACTAGATTCTATTCTACAAACTTTTTTTAAAAAGTTTTGATTTTTTATTGGTTTCAATGATTTCTAGGGGGAGCACACACAAATTTCACATTTCAGGATTTGTGCACTTCAGAGATTCATAAAAAATAAACATTCATCACGAAATTAGCAAAAAAAATCCAAGATAAACTACGTGGTATTTTCTAACTTCTCACTGGAGCGATTAAAAAAATTCAAAAAAAAAAGTTAACAGATTAGGGGGAGCACACCAAACGCTATGTTATTTTTTTTCATAAAAAAAAAACCACTTTTTGTGCTCCTTGTGTTTCAGAGCATTAATCTCCACCATTTTCAAAATAAATTAGTAGTTTAAAAACTAGATTCAGAGTACTACAACTCTTGATCTTGTCGCAGCTTGAAATTTTGAATCCAACTATCTTCAATTTCTCGTTGAAATTTAGAATTTGTTGATTTTAGAAAAAAAATAAAAAAAAATAAAAATAAAAATAAAAAGAACAAAGAAAAAAAGTGGCATCTTATTCCTCTTTATTTGTCCCTCATTACCCTAATGTACATATCTAAAAATGCCGCTCAAATTGGAGTGAAAATATAGTGTGAGGAAGAAGAGCATTCTATTTGTATGCCCCTATTTTTGAAGTCATCTTCTCCACCAAATCCATCACATAACATGGTTTTGGTCATGTTACCTAAATCCTCATAATGCTCGATTCTGCAATACGAATCACAATAATGCTTAATTTTTTTGATTTTTCAACATTGTGTTAGTAATCCTTCTATAACAACATTACTTGACAATTGCTAAATTTTGCCTTCTCATACATAAACCTAGAAACATCAATGACCTTAGCAATATAACCCTTCATCAAATTACAAAACACTCGCTCTCTAAAAAGAAAGCCTCTCTTCCTCATCTCCATATACAGTTTCGTAGCATAGTTCACCTCCCCGCCCTTTACAAAACCCTCAATGGTATTTACGTATGTGGGTGGATCAGCCCCATACAATTTATCCACGTAACTAGTCTCGTTATATTGATCGGGAACATCCTTCTCCACAATTCTACAAGTCTCAACATTAACTATGCGGACACATTCTTCATCACACTCGTTCTTATTTTTTAAGAATACCAAAATGATTTCTGTGTGTCACCTCTCCTCATTTATATAATTTATACTTTTTCACTCATGTAATTCAATACTTTTCCAATTTGGTATACGAAAGCCACTGTGGTTGTGGAAAATTCAAACTTTTAAGAGACTGCCAATAATACAATATTTATTGTTTAAAGTGGGCAGAGACAGAAGACAAAAACAAAAATGAAAGAAAAGAGAACAGACTGTGCTATAGCACTATAAAACTGAAATTTTATTGCTTGCTAAAATACATTACATTCACCTCTATAAATAGAGGTCTGTGAATTCTCTAGAGATCTCTAAGCATGAATGGTAGTTGGATGGAAGACTCTAGACTGTCGGTGCAATTACTAAATACATCTTGAAAACAAACTTTGCAGACAACAGTCGGCTATGGACGGCAATGTGTGGTGGGAAGTCGGCTGCAATTATTAACATCGGCTGCAATTATTACGTTTGGTGGGAGAAATTATAACGCTCACCAACACTCCCCCCTAATTTCTACCACTGATTACATCAAGATTTACAATATTCATTTTATCTCTTAAATATTCAAATTGTTCTTGTGCTAAGGCCTTTGTGAATATGTCTGTAAGTTGTTCGTTGGATCTGCAATGCTATAGAATGATCTCTCCATTGTTTACCAACTCTCGAATGAAGTGATACCTAGTATCAATGTGCTTTGTCCTCTTGTGAAAAACATGATTCTTTGATAGTGCAATGGTGGACTTGTTATCACAATAAATTGTAGTAGACTCCTCTTTCTCATGCTTTAGATCCTTCAAGACTCTACGCATCCATACTGCTTGACATGCTATTGATGTACCTGCTACATACTTTGCTTCAGCTGATGAGATAGTCACTATAGGTTGCTTCTTTGATGCCCATGCTACAACACCTGTTCCAAGATGAAATGCATATCCAGATGTACTTCTTTTATCATCAATGCTCCCTGCAAAATCACTATCTGTATATCCAACCAACTGAAAATCATTTGAATTGGAATAGAATACACCATAATTCATAGTCATTGCAATGTACCTCAATATTCTCTTTCCTGCCTGCCAATGTGAATTCTTAGGTGAATCCATAAATCTTGAAATCAAACTAACTCCATACATAATATCTGGCCTAGTTTTTGTGAGATACATCAAACTACCAACCAATTTTCTGAATATAGTTGAATCAAAATCTGTCTCATTATCTTCTCTACTTAGTTTCGTGCCTATTGCCACAAGTGTGGAAACTGGACTACAATTTGTCATTCTAAACCTTCTCAAAACATCCTTTGCGTATTTACTTTGACAAATGAAAATACCTTCATCATTTTGTGTAACTTCAATGCCAAGAAAATATTTCATCAATCCTAAATCTGTCATCTCAAATTCCTTCTTCATTGCTGATTTAAACATGTCAATAGAAAGATTACCTGAAAAGATCAAATCATCAACATACAAGAAAACAATCAAGATCTGACCTTGTTCATTTGTCTTTGTATATAATGTAGGCTCACTATTGCTTCTATTGAATCCATTCATTATCATATATGAATAGATCCTGCTATACCATGCTCTTGGTGCTTGCTTCAATCCGTAGAGTGCCTTCTTTAACCTGTATACTTTATCCTCAAAGCCTTTTATCTCATATCCTGGTGGTTGCTGCACATAAACTTCTTCTTCCAAATATCCATTCAAGAAAGCTGATTTAACATCCATTTCATAAACTTTCCAATTATTTTGAGCTGCAATAGCTAGTACCATTCTAACAGTATCAAGTCTAGCTACGGGTGCAAATGTTTCATTATAATGAACTCCATATTCTTGTGCAAACCCTTTAGCTACTAATCTTGCCTTATATTTGTCAACTTCTCCATTTGCCTTATACTTAGTTTTATAGACCCATTTTACACCTATACACTCTTTATGTTTAGGCAAATCAACTAGTTCCCATGTATCATTTTTCTCAATAGATTCCATTTCATCATTCATTGCATTAACCCATTGTTCTTCTCTAATTGCATCTTCAAAACATATAGGATCTTGAGCAAATAAAGCAAAGTTTGATTGCAAATCTATCATATCCCCTTGTCCATAAATCTCTTGCAAACTTCTAGTTTTCTTTCTTTTAAATCTTGATCTCAATGATGCAAGTGTAGGATTTGAGTCATTACTTACTTGTGGACTTGAGGATTCTCCTTGCTTAATTTCCATTTGTGTGTTATCTCCTTGTGGGCTTCTTGATGGAGTTCCTCCTTGCTCATTCGTTGATCTTCTTGGTCTTCTTGATCTTTTCCTTCTTGATTATCATACGGTATTGATATTGCACCTGTAATTGTCTTGTCTATGGTTCCATCCCAAGATTCTTCTTCTTTGAACACAACATCTCTACTT
>MU228135.1:104774-115858 GCA_018584345.1 Thuja plicata | reverse complement strand
CTATTTTTCCTATGTAACCTATGAATTAACAATATCATTGTTTTATTTACATTTTTTTTTGTTTTCCCTTTATTCTAGTATTTTATTATCCTTCAATTTTTTTGTCCATATTGTTTACCATCTATTTAGCTAGTAGGGATTACATTTTATGATTTTAAATTTATAGGCATTCTTATCCATTTTCTCCAGCTGGTAGGGATTACATTTTATGATTTTAAATTTATAGGCATTCTTATCCATTTTTTCCAAGTTGGATAAATGACTATCTCTATCTTAAGCTACTCGTGCATTCTGAAGCCCACTTGATCATTTAATCTAATGAGTTTTGCATATGTGAACAACATCATTTGATTAGGAGAAACATGAAAGAATATGAGATGCTTCAAGTGTTCGATTGGATCTTTTCTATCTTTCAAGGATACATGAGAAACATGAAGAATATGAAAGCTTCTTGTTCAATTGGAAAACATTGTTGGATAATTGGATATTCTTGATATGGAAAGCTTAAAATAATACAGCTCCAACATGTTCAAAAATAAATATTTCTTTGTAATTATCTTCATAAAAATATGTAGCTAAATAAAAGAGCTTTTGTGCTACACCATTAAACTTGGTGGACATGTTAGTATGGATGAGCTTGGGCCAATTTAAATACTTAACTATGTTTTGGAAAATTAGTGTCAATATTCAAATAACGGTTATATGTTGTATCCATTGCATGTTTTTTTATTGTCGTGGAGAAACTCTCACATTATTTTGTAAGATGCAGAACATTGCAAATAATTACACTAAATATGGTATTTCTTATCAAGTTAGTTTGTTATGCTACTTTGCTCATTGTTTTGTAAGAAACAAAATTGTGGAAATAATTATAGTGAATATTTTATTATTGCTATTTGGAAACATTGAATGTTGAAAACCATACTAAAAAAAATGAAAATCAATTATCTGTAGAGACAATTTTTAGGATTTAAAGACAAATTGTTTCTCTAGAGACAATAGTTGGGATGTAAAGACATATTGTCTCTCTAAAGACAATATGTCTTTACATCCCAAATATTGTCTCTAAAGAGACAAAAGTGACATTGTCTCTAAAAGGACAAAAATACTTCCTACTTCATATTGTCTCATAAAGACAACATTTTAAGACAATAATTTGAGACAGAGGTTCAAAGACAATACTTAAGTTTTTATTTGTCTTAGGTTGAGATAATTTACTCAAAACTTATCTCAAAAATGTCCTAAAACCCCCTCTATGTAGTAGTGACGTAAACGTGGTTGTGCATCCCAAGGCATGTCCATATCAATGTCTTCTGCAAAGGAATTCCATGGCAGAGAAACTACTTGAGAAATGTAATCATTTGGACATGCTGGCGGCGGATGGGTGATATCCAAGTAGCCAAGATAAGGGGGCTGACCCGAATAGACACAGCCAACACAAGAAGTACAGACTACCAGCAGATTACTAGCACAACACAATGGTCACCACACCCTCAGCCAATACCTTTTTTTAAAATCAAAAATCAAAAAGTAAAACTAACAGGCCCCAACTCCAACAGGGAGCTGGTAACCAGCCTGCTACCCCTAACAGACCCCAACTTCACCTTGAAGCTGGTAACCAGTCTGTGAAAGTAAGTATCAAAGTAATTATGATTATCAGTAAAGCAGGAATTAATTTGAAACCAGTAGCAAAATTTCAACAAAATCACAACAATGCCCTTAGTGGCCAGCCAACGAAAACCAACAAAAAAATAAAGCATGGAAAAGAAAGAGAAGGCTAATTGGGGTTTTTACCCCCATTGTCCAACAACAGCTTGAGCCAATCCTCCATGAGGAATTGGAACAACTTCTCATCCTTGTGCTCTTCCCCCTGGGTAGACGCCTTCACCATTTGCAGTAGTTGGAGCGTGGTTGCCTCTAAATGCATAACCTTGACTGCGAAACTAGCCACCATGTTGAAGCTTTCACCCAGTTTTTTTATTTCCTCCTTGACCTCCCGCAGATCCATCATTGAGACCAAATCCAGGGAGGAAGTGTAAAGAGCTTTAATATCCTTTTGGAGTTGGGATATTTCACTCGTCGTATTTTGCATGCTCTCAGTTTCTGATTCCTTAACCTCCGGGGTCTCATCTTTGATTTTCCCATCCACCTTGGGTTTCTCAGCCATCACCTGGGGGTCCTTTGGCAATGGGGATGTGGGCTGCGAGTCCTCGATCTTATCTTCAAACTGCTTCTTCTTGGAGAGGTCCATGGTGGGCAGAGTGAAGCTTGTCAAAATTTGGGGAGGGTTATGGCTCTTCTCTTCCCCATCCAGATCCCGAGGGTATTTTCCTTTTTCTCTCTCCTTGATCTTTCTTTTCTTTCCCTTTTTAGTGTTCCCACTGGTGTAAATATTTTTTTCCTCCTCCTTCTCTGACTCTTCCTCTTCCTCATCATCTTCAATGTAACGCTTCCTAACCGCTTTCTGTTTGAAGCAGGTGTTTGTAGCAATTATGCGGGACCTCCTTCTACTCTCATTATCTTCCTCCTCCTCCTCAGATGCGATGGTGATTTAGGTACCACCTGTAGACCCCGCATTGGTCTTCTTAGCTTTTTCTAGGGTTTTGGAGGAAGACGAGGGGTTAGAATGGGCGCACGTCACCTTCTTAGGGCCCTTCACAGCCAGCATGGTAATACCCTATAAAGAAACAATTGTAGGGGTACACAATGCAAGGTGGAAATTATAAAGGCAGAGAATAAGCCCTTGGTGGAATGCAATAGTTCTGCCTGGCTTTTAATTTTTACCTCACATCCAAAACCGTAGCTTCAAGGGAGTGAAGCAAGTAAAAGTAGAAAGAGATAGTATCATTGTACCTGAAATGGTTTAACAAGGGAAAGTGGTAGTTGTATCAGGTGCCAAAGCGGCCTTGTAGGGTAATATACTTCATTAGGATGAGGCAAACATCATTCCATGGGTTTGGCAGCTCCTCCCTTTTGAATCCTTCATGGATCAGAACTAGGACCTCTGATTTCTTGAAGAATCTCATTTTACCAGAATCATCGCAGCTCTTCGTAATTTTTTTCCACTTCTTCCCTTCTGTGGAAAGCCCCGTAGCCTGGGCTATAACTTCTTCATTTACCTCAAAGGTAATACCATTTATTGTAACTTTGTGCTCTGTCCAAGTTTTGACCAACTACATGGAGATAATTTCATTGCATCCTCACATAGCTTCCATGAAAGGATAGAACCCACCCTCCTTCAGATAGGTCACCACACACTGGTTTTTGAGAAATCTAGCCTCAATCCTAGGGGATTCCACCCTCACCATATCACCACCCATATCGGAGCTGTACTCAGGATTCATCTCTTCTTTTATCTCCACCGACATTCCACCTTTCGCACCTCTGCCCAAAACCCACCTAACCAGAGTCTTGTAGAAAATACAAACACAACACCTGAGGGTGGAAATACACAAGGCAAAAAACTAGGTGGGAGTAATATCCATCATTTTAATGAATTGGCAAGTACCGGTCAAATGGTTAGCCGATGTGATTACAGAGCCTTCGCGTATCATGATATGATTGCCTTTCCCATGATTAATACACCACTTAACCCCAGCTATCTTGTCAAGCTCTTTCGGCCTCGTGCTTTTCCCCACATCAGCTCCAAATTTGAAAAAGCCCATACTTTTTCTGAAATTGGAATTAAGAGCCCATCTTTTCAGAATTCTAATAATATTAAAATCCTTCCCTATAACTTTTTTAAAATTTGACTTCAGCCCAATCCTCGTGATCTTGTCTGTCGCCTCTCCCATCCAATCAAAAATGTCCTTGTACTCCATAGGTTAAATACTTTCTTTTTGTACAAGCAAGGCAGTTTTCTTGGAAAGGGAGCCCAAGTTTCTCCAGCACCTTAGGCCTTGTTGATTAAGCCCCATGGCTGCCAGCTTGTCAGCCACCATAATTTCCTCTTGGAAAATGTGTTGTAATTTGAAGTCGTCAAATCTGGGGAGCAGCGACCAGATTTCCTACAACAGATTAGACAACCTCCAACCAGCTTTAAAGTTTCCCTTAACCATTTCAATAATAATTTTGGAGTCCCTCTCTATAACCATCCTTTTAACTCCCAAAGTAATCGCCACCTTTAGGCCCCAAAAGAGGGCAGAGATTTTTGCCATGTTATTTGATCCCAATCTAAGATTTTTTGCATAAGAAATGATCATTTTTCCATTTTTGTCTCAGAAGATACCTCCACTTGCAGTAGATCCTTTGGATGCAGCTCCGTCAAAATTCAATTTGGTGAAATTTTCCTCCGGGGGGGACCACTTGGTATTCCTTCTCACCACAATCCTAGAGAATTCAAACTCATAGATGGAGGGAGGTAGCTGCCAGTCCTTAGCCACCAAACAATCAAAAAACTTGGGGGGGGGGACGTGGGGTTTTCCAACATCAAGTGCCAAGGTTGTCGTTCAATAGATTCACACCCAATCTTGCCATCCCATCAACATCTTTTTCCTCCCTTCTAAACACCCGGTTATTCCTTTCCTTCCATAGGATCCAACAAACATGTGGGGGTAGCAGTCTCCAAAGCGTGTTGATAAGTGGGTGCTCCGCGAGGTTCCCCCAATTGCAAACGAATTGGTCCAAGTCCTCAATGAAGACCCAATTCAATCTCATAATGCTCATAATTTTGGACTAGACTAGAGGCACATAGGGACAGTGAATAAGAATGTGGCTGATAGATTCAACATGTATTTTACATAGGGTACATCTATTGACTAAATGAACACCTCTTTTCTGGAGCTTATCTAGTGTAAGAATTTTACCATGGAGGGCTGTCCACCCGAAGAAATTGATCTTCAAGATTAATTGGGGAATCCAGACTTTCCCTTAGCTCTTTTCATCTACCACAATTTTTAAGTTAGTTAGATAAACAGATTTCACCTTGATCTCCCCCGATTTGTTATGACACCAAATGGCTTTGTCCTCAACACGGGATATAGGAATCCTTTTTCCATCAAGAAGCTTCTGAATTTCTTTTATGTAAGGTGGCACTTGAGTCTAATCCTGAAAAGCATCAGTGAGCAATTTCCATTTCTTACCTTGAGAGATGTAGTCGCTGAATTTACCTCCAAAGTGAGAAATCAATCTATCCTTGATGAGTCTAAACTTTTCCCGTTTGAGGGGATTTTCCCCCACCCACCAATCTTCCCAAAAATGGATTTGGGTGCCATTTTTCACCACCCATTTTAAACCTTTGAAAAGAATTCTTTTTCTTTTATAAATGAAATTCCAGATTTTTGAGTTGGAGGGTAAATTTTGACAATAGGGGAACTGGTCATTGGAAAAGTATCTGGCCTTCATAATTCTACTCCACCCAAAATTTCCTCTAAAGCGTTGCTAACCCATTTTAGATATCAGAGCCTTATTCAGGTCCTTGATTTTTCTCATGCCCAGACCTCCCACCAGCTTCGGTTGACAAACAGTATCCCAGTTGACCAGGTTCATTCTAGCCTTTTCCTCCGTCCCTGATCATAGAAAGTCTCTCTGGATTTTTTCTAGTTTCTCCGCTGTCCTATCATTTATTTTGAAAAGAGACAGGAAATAAATAGAAATACCTTGGAGGGCTTGTGAAAGCAATTGGAGTTTTCTAGCATTACTAAGGACCTTACCTTTCCATCCAGCTACTTTTTTCTTCATTTTTTCCAAAATGGAGTTCCAAAATTCATTAGAGACTTCCTTCACCGTGAACAAGAGACCAAGATAGGTATCCAGGAGTGAAGCTCCCTTACAGCCCGTACATTCCACAATTTTCATCTGCATTCTCTGTTCAGTGTTGAAGAAGTAAATTTTGCTTTTGTTGTAATTGATCACTTGGCTAGATGCCAAAGCGTACTTATTCAGGAGCTATTTTCATTCTCTAGCTTCTCTAATGTAGGATTTTCCAAAGAGAAATGTATCATCTACAAATTGTTGTAAGAATTATGGGGGAAGAGTGGAGGCCGGTTTAAAACCAGCGATGGATCCAACTCCTTCTAGTCTCAATAAGTTTCAAGCCAACACCTCTGCCACCAGAAGGAAAAGTTATGGGGATAGAGGGCCCCCCCTGATGTAATCCCCTTTCCTGACAAAGTTGCGGGCAGCATGGATGAGGTCATATTTGACAACTTCCCAAAAGTGCTGGAAGAAGGTCGGGGGAAACCCATCCGGACCTGGTGATTTAAAGGCTCCCATAGAGAAAACCACAGTTTTAACTTCCTCCTCAATAACTTGAGACAACAGGGCCTCATTGTCACCCTCAGTAACAACATTAGGGATAACTTTCATAAGGGATTCAAAATCAACATCCATCCTAATCTAAGCTGGTCTTCAGAAAATACCTTGGAAGAAATTCACAGCATGATTACCAATATCTTCAACCTCCAAAAGATGGCTCCCATTACCATCCAGAGATTTAATGGTGTTCCTTATTTTATGAATGGAGGCCGACCTGTGGAAGAAGGCAGAGTTTCGGTCACCCTCCTTTAGCCATTGAACCCAAGACCTTTGCTTCCAGAATATTTTCTCCCTTTTGAGGTTCTCTTTCCATTTGATAATTTTCAGTTTTTTAGCAATTCTATACATTGTCGTTCCCCTCATCCGGGTATTCCACCATCTCTTAATACATTCTTCAAATTCATTAAATTCATTGTGAGAATGCCACATGATTTCATAACAAAATGGGTGGGGTCCATTTCATTTTCTCTCCTCCCAGTCAAGGATCAAAGGGGAGTGGTCAGAAACCATTCTTGCAAGGTGAGAGAGGCTGAGCAAGGGAGCAACATCCCAACCTCCTAATAACATCCATCTATCTATTCTAACCTATATAAGGTGTCTCCCTTTTCTTTTGTTGGACCAGGTAAACCCCATTCCCTGTAGATCCAAATCAGCCAGATCATTGTGCCTTATAAAATCTGCCAGCTCCTGCATACTTTCTGAGTAGTCTTGCGTGCCCTCAATTTTCTCAGATGAGAATAGAGGCGTATTAAAATCCCCTGCACACATAGTGGGGTGGCCATGATTTTCTTCTATGAGGTTAGAAATCTACCCCCGGATACTACTACGTTCACTTCTAATGTTAGGAGCACAAATATTATACTCCACTGAATGTTTCTAAAATGGTTTTAGAAATATTTCTTGCATGTGATTTTCGCATGTCTTTTTGAAAAATGTGGTTTTTGGTAATTAAAAAGAGGTCTGAGTTTTGGAAGGAGAGGGAGGAAGGATCTTAACGTTTTTAGCAGATTGATTTTGGGAAAAAAAAGAACAATCTGGTTGTGGGTCGAGGGCTTGGCCTGCGATCATGGTTCTTCCTTCTTCACTTGTTTCTTTCATGGCTAGAGGCATAGATTTAAATTTATGATCCGGGGATTCGACTCAACTCAATAGAAATATACTTTTCTAACTTACAAATATTTATTCTACATATCATTTCTTGTATTATCTCTTTACTTCATGCGCAATGTCTTTTACATCACAATTTTTTTTGGGAAGCAATTTATGTTTTAATTCTCTTTTTTTGGTAGAGTTTTTAACGTGTTATTTCATGCATGGTAATAGTTTTATCCTTGCATTCAAATTAGTTCAGGTCTTTGTTCACCTTTTGTAGAAAATAACTAAAATAGGCCAAATTCAAATAAATATCCTGCATTTTGAAACACGGAATCTCAAGTGCTCTATTCAGTAAAATAATGACAATATTTTTCTCTTGAACTTCTCATCCTTAAGAGAAATACAATAAATCACAAAAAAGATGCCAACTGCTACCAACACATGTTTGTAGAATTTTTGAGCATAGATCTAGCTTATAAAAAGAAAAGAAAAACATAGAATTTGTAGAATAAAACAAAGTAGTTCAAGAATAAAATTTCATCTCTAGTATTTAATAATAATAACAATATGCATAGAAGCATGATTTATACAATAGTAAACCATTGATTAAAATGAGAAATTTTGGTGAATAACATGCATGAGCACTTAACAGAAAGCAAGAGTTGCATGCAAAGAAATGATGATCCCCTAATAATAGAACCGAATGAAGGTATGTCATTCGAATTAACTATAGGCTAACACCCCCCTTAATTCCAACTAAGGAGAATAAATACTAATGAAAGGAGAGATGAAAGAGGGAAAACCTAGTGGGAACAAAACCCCTCATCAAAATATATGCAAATAGAGATGAAACTATATGAAGTGAATAAAAATATCCTCTGAGATACACAAAAAGTGTGGATGACTATCGCCATGGTGTTGACTGAATAACCTCCTCTGAAACCAAGATGAAGATCAGGAACAATATGCATGATTTCCCCCAACAATACTACTCAAACATTGAGTAAATGGAAAATGAAGGAAAAACATCTATCAATCAAAGATGTAGAAGACAATAATCTACATGAGCACCCCAAAAAATGAATAGATGGAAAACAAATGCCAAAAGTCTATCAATCAATGATGCAAATGACACATGAGTCTATATGAGTGGCCCTAATGACACTACTCAACCATGCAAGAACAAATTGCTAGTTGAAAATACATGTTCCAATTATCTATAAAACTGATCAACTGTAAAACTGTTAGAATATATAATCTTTCCTTGTATTTATTTATTTAATTAGGAGATTCTATGGAATCTCTACATCCATTTTGTCATCTAGTCCAAATGGGAGGATATCATATGTTGTAATTCCTTTAATAAGGAAATTAGATAATCCTCCTTAAGAGGATCTTGACACTTTGCACACACCTATTATAGATTTTGGCATTCATAGATTGGTGAGTTACTTGGTAACTCCTCTCCCCATCTCTATAATAGAGATTCTCTCCTCTCTTATTTCTATTCTTTGGAGTCATTGTAAATGAGCTACTTACTGTCTCTCTTTCTTAGTCTTTTCCATCTTCATAATATCACAAGGGGTTTTTCTTTGTTTTTCCCCTTTAAAATTCTTCTTGTCTCCTTGTATTGGCTTTTGGGTGCTTTCTCCTAGTTCATATTTTTCTCATAGTAAGAATTTATTCTTTTCATATCTCTCTTGAATTATTTTCATTTCCTTGCTCTTGTTTTTTTTCTTACATTGTATCAAAGTTTGGGTTGCTAATCCTTGTTTGAGTGTAGTGTTGAAGGTTGTCATTCTTTGGAGCACACCTTTGGAGACTCTTTTTTGAGAGAGAAGCTTGAGCTTCATTTTCTTACTCTTGTGTTGCATATTTTGCATTGTTTCTTTTTTCTCTAACCCTCTTTGGTCAGCTCGCCGCCAGAGAGTTGTGTTTGATTTTTTTGGTTTGGCTAGTTTCATCCAAACCCATTTCTATCTGCATTTATTTAACCTTTGTTGGGAAACCGCAAGGTTTAACTCACTTCTTCTCACATTTTTTTGTAGGTTTTAACAAAAACTAACTTTATTTGCAATTTTTAATCCCATTTCTATGCATTGCATTACTAAAATCTATTTATCTCATGGTTTTTGACTTGCAGGTTTTATTGTAATCTATATTTTAAGCTTCTTCTACAATGTGTATTTGTCTGTATTTTTCATTTTTCTAACTATTTGCCTCTGCAGGTCTACACTATATTTTATCATTATCTCTGCTCTCAAATATTTTTAAAATAGTTATTATTCTCTATTCATTTGCATCCTTGTCTGCATTTCGTCCAAGCTCTCCTTTGTCTTCGCAACCCATTCATTGAGAATTATTCTATCTTCATTCAACATTTTGAGCATTTTCAACAGCAACTTCATTTACCATTCACTCTTGTTCTTTTCTTCACATCTTTTGGGGTTCTCATTTGTGCAACCAATCTTTCTTCTCACCCCTTTCTCTTCGCAATTTTATAGTGATAAACTTGAATCATTGTTACATGAATCAACATAGTCCTCTCTCCCTGTGCAGCCTTCCATCCAAGGTTTTGCGCAACATTTCTTAGACTTTTTCCATTCATATTTTTCTTTCATTTGCAACCTCATAACACTGCATTTCATTGTCAAATGATTGCTTGTGTAACACAAACTATGAGTACATGACACTCATTTTTCCCTCTATACCGCAAATGTTAAGTGCATCACTCGTAAAAACACCATTTACAAGAAGCCTGGTCACAGGCTCCTGCGTGGGACAATTCAAACAATTTTATGGAGGATTGATTGGGTTAATTTTTTTCTCCACTCTCTCTCTGAAAGGTGATGTGATGCCTGAGCCTCTACCCAAAATCCAAAAGGTGGAAATGAGCACCAAAATAGAAGCTTTGTTTTTTTCAAACAACAACTCAAAGGCGTTACTTCTTATAAATAATCTTTCTTGCAATGTTGTCATGTCGAGAAGGGCCTCTCCTCTGGCTATTGGTTATGACCTTTCAAGCTCCCCGGTCTGGGGTAGCTTGGAAGCATTCCATAGTTTTTTTAATAAGTTTATTTCCTCTCCTTGCACAACCTACTAGCCATTGGGTTTGTGTAGAAACTAAGATTATCCCTGGCTTGAATCAACATTTTCAGTCATTTAAAAAAACATAATCTTCTATCTCTTTTGCTAACATGTGTAACCTAAAATGCAAGCATTAGAATCATTATTAAGTCTGCACTCCTTTCATTTACACAACTCTTCCATTTGCATTGAATTTTGTGAACTATTACAGCTCTGCAACACTTATCTAAGTTTAGCCTCCATTTGAATATTCCTTTGACTCTTTTCAATCGTTTAATCTTTAATTTAAACCAGTTAATATATATTGCTTATAATTTTTATTCTTGTTAATTAATCTTCTCATTCTTTTTGATACATTTTTTTATGCCATTCTAAAATCAAAATCGTTCAACCTTATTATTTAAATAATTTAATTCATTGTTTACGATTTTTTTTTTAAATTCATGTAGTTTTAATATATTAACTTAAATTGGTGCATTTTCAACATTAATACATTATCCTTACAACTTTTTTATACTACAATTCAAGATTTAATTTTATGTTTATCATTTAAATTTATTTATTTTTAAAATTCAACAAAAAATTAAATTTTTTTGTACATCAATATTTAATCAATTAATCGTTTGTTTTCGATTGAGGTTAAAACA
>MU228135.1:39640-87174 GCA_018584345.1 Thuja plicata | reverse complement strand
GATAAACAAAATGCCCTAATTTGTGTTGTAATCTGTTAATGACCGCCGCATCTTGCACTTTAATCAGCTGTCTCCAAGAACCCCAATCTGATTTAAGCAGAATATCTTTGGGAAGGGTCTTGTTTTGTGAGACCAGTACACAAACTCTCACTTCAAGATGAGGCCGCTCATAGGGGATCAAATCGTGCTTAAGAAATATCCCTAACTGATTAGCAATAATCTGAACTATCTCTGGGTCTCTGTACTCCAATGGTAGAGAAGGAAGTGCTATCCACATGGGAAAGAATTGACAAACAGCTAGATCTGCTTTAAAATTAGGGAACCAATTAAAGGTACAAAGCCCTGTGCCTTGACAAAACCACCCTTTCTCCTTGTGAACTTTATCTCTATCTTCTTTGGAATCAAAAAAGGCGATTAAAAACTTGGAATTTGAGTCCATGAGGAAAATTTCTCTTAAACCTGCCCAGAATTGCCGAGCCCAGCTAATGATGTCATTAAAATTCAAATCAGGGCTTGAAAACTTACCAATTAAGGCAGAACTTCGTAATCCCTGAATGTGGTTGCCAATGAGATGCTCAGCAAAGAAAACTTCCAGATCCTTTGGATGATTTTCCTGATGCTGCGCTTTTTCATGAGTCAAAGGGCGGACAGGTTTCTGTACCTTTCTCCATTGAAGCTTTTGTCTGGCCATATTATTTGGATTGAGGGGAGCTCCTCCCAGCGAAGGATTGGGGACATGCATGGATTGTGGGTTCTGCCCCTGTAACTGAACAGGTGAACCATGCTTGCCCATAGGAACAATGTTTGCAATCGGAGATTTAGTTAATGCAATGTGAACAGGGGAACCAGGGGGAGTTCCATTACAAATGTCGAGAATCGGTTGCTTCTTACTGATACCAGATGTAGATGGTTTTGTCTTCATGATATTGCGGCCCTGAAACTGTTGATTTGAAAGCAGTTTCGTGGAATCTCTGAAACCCCGCCTAGAATGTTCAAAATCCCCCTTTTTTGGATGCCGTTGCATACCCCGCTTAGATGTTTCTCCCTGTTCGAATGATGAAAAATCGTGCCCAATCTGGCTATATGGACCATCCACTTCTGGGTGAAAACTGTGTGATTGATTTGTGGCACCGTTTGTAGGGCATTCCACAGGCGATTTTTCCCGTCTATCAAGAAATCTTGGATTAACGAAGAACGGCTTAGCTGGTTGGACCACTGCCTTTCCACGGAAAATGGATTTAAAGCCCTGGGCTGAGTTTTTCTCTGGGAACTTGCAAGTCTGAAGCTGCAAATCACGCGCCGCAGCCCTAGCCGGTTGAACAACTGGAGTAGATGAGAAGATTCGCAGAGGGTTGTCATACCCCGACCAACGTTCCGTGCGTATGTATCCAACACGTTCCGCGCACCTGTTGCCTGCAAGATCTCTGGAAATCTGGGCTCCGTTAACCTGAGATCCATTCGTCTGCACTCCTTTCACCTGCTCTGCTCTCGCTCCATTCGCAATTCTCGCACCATTCGCCTGCTCCATTCGCAATTCTCGCTCCATTCGCAATTTTTTCAGCCCATGATTTTACTTTAATCAATTTTTTTTTAAAAATTTTAAAACAATATATTATACAAAGAAATTGTCACCAATTTTTTAAAAAAAAACTTCATTCATGATATTGACCAAAAAAATCTTTAAATACAAGATAATATAATCATAAAATAGAACTATTAATAAAAAAATATAAAATAATTAATTTGATTATTATTTTTTTACAGTAAAATCCAATCGTGTCGAAAATCTTCTATCATGGATAGAATTGATTATTATGATCACACATTCACAACTATTAATACAAAATGATTGATGATTTTGATGCTTCCATAATATTAATGTAGAACATGAAAAAGTATAAAGTTTTGAAAAAAGAGAAAAACACCCGCATTGGATAGTGAAAGCTGCAATTCATTAAAAAACCTTGTAAAAAATGTCTGTGTAGGCTTGATTAGTCAAGGGATGACACTAATCTGTCACCATTTACATCGTCTTAAAAAATGTAGCAGATACATTTTGAATAATAGGATTTGTTTATTAAAACCAGTAACACGCCTGTTAGAGAAAAACCATTCTGAACACAAGAGTTGTCCGCATCAAAAATTCAATTGCAGGGCTGTAATTCTGTAAAGGGAAGAAAATCAAGTAGTTGGAAAGAGGGCGAAGAGAATAATTGCATTTCTGGTTCCCAAAGCATGTCCAATTCCAAATCTTCTGGAAGGTAATTCCATTGCGGAGAAATTACTTGAGAAATGTAATCATTTGACCAAACTGGCGGTGCAGGGGAGATTTGGTAATGCTCTTCTTCTTTTTGCAAAGGGCAGAAGGAGGCCTTAGGATTTAAATCCTCCCTTGGCAGAGTAGAAGAGGAAGAGGAAGAGTAGCCTGTGAGTCGCTGCACAACCGCCTTGAAATCTTGGGGCTGCGCGTGTATTATTTCTGGAGATCGGAGATATATTATCAAAGGTTGAATCTTTATGCAGTTGTGAGAGTCTTTGGAAACCTTGAGAGGGGTGGGTTTCGAGCCCGCGATCCCCGATTTGCTCCTACTCTTTCTCTTTCTCAACTCCTCCATGGATGATAAGGGGAGAATTATATGTCGTCCCTTAATAAAACCTGTAAGCTTCTCTGTAGTCTGAGCTGTAAATCTAGAAAATGAAGGTTTTATTTGTTTCCTATAACTGGTGTGGGGGATTTATAAGCCCCTGAGAAAAAGGAATGAGGTTTGAAGCGGTCAGAAGATTAAGGGAGGAAACATTCTTGAATGGGAAGAGTTCATACTTCAACACTGTACTGCGCGCTCAAAATGGTTTACGTGTATCCCTCTTTCACTCATTTAATTAAATAAAGATTAAAATGCACATTTTGACCGGGTCTGTACTCAATTAACTTCATCCTACCATGTCAATGATAAATCAGCAATCCCAATGATTGCGCAGTGTCCAAATTCATAGTAATTTGTGACGAGCGTAAATTTTGATAATTAATTAGGCGTTTTTAAATAATGAAAGTCAGAAAAACCCACCTCTACCTATAATTCAAAACTCAATCACAACACATTAAAAGTATTCCGTGTTTCAGTTTGTCTGAAAATGAGTCTTCGTCTGTCACCTCTCTTCATTTATTAAATGCATTTCTTGTTTTCTTTCAAGTAATTGAATTAAATACTCGTGAGAATCGCCTTTTCAAAGCTGTGAAGAGTCGGTAAAATTCAATCTCTGACGCGGCAATTGAGATGTTAAGTATTTATTATTGCGGACCAGGTTTACACGGATACAAACTTCTTGCATCCAATTCTAGACTTCATACTTCTGCTGACTTACGGAAATGCCACTACATTTTCCCAGCTGATTATGTCGGCATCAAAAAGGCTTGCTGACCAGATAGATTTCTAGTTTTAATAATTAAATTTAAAATGAAAGAATATAACTATATTCTGAAATTAAATTATTAAATTTAAAAAGTTATTTTATCAAGAAATCTTTTATTTCTATATAGCAAATTTGGTAAACCTAGATTAGTTTTTTAATAACTAATTTTGTGTCTACAAATTTTAAGTTTATTCAAACTAACACTAGGGATGATATAGGTTTTATAAGAAGCAAATAAGCTAACTTATGATATCTTATTCAAGGAGCAAATAAGCTGACTTAAGATGTCTTTTTAATTTAAACTAGTTTATGATATATTTTTCCATTTGAATAAGTAAACAAGCAAACTTATGATATATTTTTCAAGTGAGTGTAGAATATAGTGTGATTTGTAAAGGTAAAGGCAAATAAGCTATCTCAACTTTATGATATATTTGTTATTAACTGCAAAAATTTAGTGAATATCTGTATAATGTGTAAAAGTAAGGAGAAAATAAGCTAAGCTATATTGTTCCTTTACATTAATCTATTTGACTATAATGCTCAGGAAGAAATTCATTTCCTACTGATAAATAATTTGTTATAAATTTTGCTGTCAAAATTTCATTTTTAAAAATTAAGAGCTGAGGAAAAAGTAATAAAAATAGATATATGGACAAATAACATGTTTAAATAGGATATTAATAATAAATTTTGTAGATAATATTTAGAGAAAAAATAGAAGGCAAATAAAAACGAGGAAAAAAATAGCGAGTTTGGTAAAAGAAATATTGAGAAATCACATTAGCTATAAAGTTTCACAATAAATTTGAAGAAAAAAAAAAAAAACTTTCAATTCCAGTTCCTAAATAAATGAATGAAACGCACATAATAAGTTCTCAATATCAATATCAATGTTTCCACATTTAAACTGTCATATAGGGACTTTCCTACTTAAAAGCCCACACAAAGTGTTAAAAATAGGGTTATACATAATAAAATAATAAATAATTCTATGTATTCTTTATAAAATAGTGTTACACATAAAATAGGGTGAAAGGAATAAAGTGACGCAATAATCCAAAATAAGAAATGTTTATAACTAGTCATTATAAAGTGAGAGTAAGAACATTAGGAGGAGGTGAACTCGTGTTGTATTGTGAAAGTAAGTTACAATTTGGTTGAAGAGAATTCTAACAAATTTGAGCCATAAATAAAATGGTGTATTAACTATTTATTATGAAAATAAATGTATGACTAAAAAAAACAATCTTCCAAAATCATATTATGCAAATTGATTAGAAATCTTGTGACAAAAGATTTGATTGAACTAAATTTTTGTAGATTTAGTAATAAATTTATTGACTTGTTTATTAAAATATCATAACATGGAATTGTATAAAAATGAAACATATATTAAACATTAGAATGTAAAATGATAACATTGATTTGTTTATTATTAAAAGATATTAAATATGAATCTAATGTTTTCCCTTCTAAAAAGAAATATTTTACAATCATATAGAAAATTAATATTTATACAAATATCAATCAAATGCAAGCATTTTTATTAAAAAAATAAAAACATATAATTTTGTTAAAATAAGAAAACAATTCAAAATAAATCTATATGTTCCAGAATTTAGAAAAAGTTTGAATTGAAACAATATTATAATACATAGAAAAATGGAATCTGCTCCCTAGTTGGCAGTTCACTTATGCGCATAAAATATTTAGTGTAGAATCCATCGATCAACAACTGGCTTTTTTTCTCAAAAACCAAAGATGCTCTCTCTTTAAGGCACGCGGATCGGATAAATGGGAGAGGCTCTTCATTACTTTACAGGTCTGTGAGAGCTCTCATAAAAAAGATGAAGGATGGAGCTTGGTAGTCTCACAAAAGAAGCAACGAAATCAATCCCGATGCAATGGAATGAGGAATTCGCCCACGAATAACCAGCTTCCAGTTTCAAGCCGCAATAGCTTTGAGGCTTTAGCAAATTCACCTCTCGTTTGACACTCTATGATTGAAGAAAAGGAAAGTAAAAAAAACCTAGAAATCTTTGGGAATAACCGAACATTGCTAGGAATGTTTGGGATGGAATTAACGATGAGAAATCTAAGAGTTGGAGTCCTATGTTAATCAATGATGGAATTATGGAACGGAACCAAAGGCTTTGCAAATCCAATGGTTATTTTCGAGATGACAGGATATAGGATCATCAGTAGAATGAGTTGCAGATTCGTTCATGGATAGGTATGTAGGTGAGGTAACTATTACTATACTGCAGAAGTTTTTTTATATATTGATTGTAGAAAAACTTCCTTAAAGCATTATTTTCTTAATGAACAATGTCCTAGTTTCTGTGGTTATGATTTTTTCCTTTTATGACTTGAGTCCTAATTTTAACTCAGGTCAGGTCAAAGACCTCCTTATAGAAAGGGGTATGTGCAGGATCATGGTATGCCAAAAATTGGCGATGTGAAAAAATAATATTTTCACTTGTCTAAAAGTGCACTAAAAAACATGTTGCCTTTTTAGTAGGCCTGGTTATCAGTACACATGGTCAAACCAAAAGAAAAAGCACAAGCCTAATCAGATATCTGATTTTTGCCAGTAAAACTTATTTAGGCCCGCGGGCTATGTTTCTCAGTTTTCATTGTAAAAAACTGAAATGCGGCCCAAGAGTTTCTCATATCCAAGACCAATCGCATATCCAATTTTTCCATTTGACATTTCTCTCCAAATTCAACAGGTACATAGAAATTTTAAGTTGTTTTTTTTTTTTTTTTAAATTGAAATTTGTAGTTTTTTAAAATAAAAACTAGGGTTTAATTGATATTGTTTATCATTTTTTATAAATTGATTATAATTGCATATTTGGTTTTTATTATAATCAGACATGGACTCAAACCAATTAGAAAACCCTCCCAATGATCCCACAAACAATCTGGAACCACCTCCAAACAACCCGCAACCACCTGAAAACAATCCCCCACCTTCAGAAGACCAACCAATCTCAAACCCTTGACCTTTAGAGGATCTTATAGGATAAAATCTAAATTAGCTTGGAGGATTTCAGACTACATATGCGAATGTCCCCACATTGTGCCCCATATTTTTCGTGTTGAACTTAATTATAGAAAACACAGAGAAACTTACAGAGCAACATAATGTTGCACTTCTTTGGCATGATTCCATGCACGTTGAGCTTGACAATGCACTTGATTATGATCAAGTTATGAAACTAACTATGAAAAACATGACATATGTAACCTTTTTGTGGATCCCAAAATCAGATTAAAAGTGGACCCTAAAAATCCCAAGTTGTCAATTAAATGGTGCACAAATGATACAATACGTTACCACTTTCAGGACCACTAGTAGATGGTTTTTGATAGACCACCCCACAACAATTTAGATGTCCCATTATATTTCTTAAGAAAATTGTATGCTGAATTTGTGCTCGGTCACAAGGTAAATTATTGGAGCATGAAATCGAACCAGGGCGTAGGCTTAGGCGCTCCTCTGGACAGGCCATGGGCACACCAAGTGAAATCTTGCACATATGTCTACCCCCTCAGATTTAAACACCTCCTACAGTGCAACATCCTGATATTATTGTTGAGGCTAACTCACACACGATTCGAGCCATTCACACCTTGAGTGATCTACTGGTTAGGAAAAGTGTGGAATTTTTGCCTCCTCATGCTAATAATTTTGGCCCTTCCACATCCTCCATGAGCTCACATGTTTGTGTGCCCCACACTTGCATTATGTGTAAGAATATGTGCTTGGGTCCCCTGAATGATAGTGATGCGTATAACTGCGTCTTGGAGGTGGATGATACAACATAGAATATTACATGCACTTAACCACCTCATGGAGATGTGCATCACATGAGAGACGAGGAGGGGCATGCAGAGCCATGGACTCCTACTGTTACGCTAAGAGTAAATAGTTAACTTGTCACATTGTATTTAATTTTAAACGTTCATATTTTTAGTAGAATTTTCTTATAATGATTTCCCACTCATATTTTTTACGTTTTCCATTTATGTTCAATTGATGAAGAGGAGGAGATGGAAGAGCTAGAGGGATCCATGCTTTCAGCCATTTCATTTGGCCTTGACACTTCCACGGTACATACATTTTAATGTACTCATTGGTTTCCTTTTTTATTATTGTATATACATGTGTTTTCTAATTTTTATGACCATCTTATTACATACTGATGCAGGTTTCAGTGGCTACCACTGGGGTGCAATGTGAGGGGGTTCAAGCATCACACGTTGAGAAGGGGAAGGTAATTAAGTATTTTAGATTTTTTATGCATACATGTATACTTGTCACTTGTGTGTACTCATTTTGAATTTACATGTTTTATTTTACAGAGGGTGGTGTCTGACGATGTTGTGAGACCAGTTCACCATGGTAGAGTCACGGGCATCTCAATTTGAAGTGATAGCCCCATGGTACGTATATTCTAAATTTATTTTTTTGTATTTTACTATCAATAATATATAATATGATCAAGTCATGATTGTATCAAGTATCTGTTTGAATTTCGTAGGTCACCCCTAGTTTGAGGGAGGTAAAATGTCAAGGGTTTGTATCATTGATGACCCAACTAACATTACCTGAAGAAAGTTTAGTAAAGGTAAGTTTTAATGTTAATTTAATTATTTTGTAAATATATACTTGCTAGGTCAAGGATTTAACATTAAATAGTATAACTCATAGATCAATCTCATTTTCGCAAACATATACAGGTCAGAGTCGACATTGGTGGCATTGTCCCTTCACTACCAAGGACATATGTTAGGACTCCTAACCACACGAGGAGACAGAGAGGCGAGGTACATGAGAGTTCAATTTTAAAATTTGTTTATTTATTAATGTTGACTATGATTTTGAATTTTATTTTTGATTTGTAGAAACCATATAATTTAAGTAATCTAACTTGGGGTTTCACTTTTGTGTTTGAATGTAGGATCCATTAGAGCCAAAGAGTACTTAGAAGAGGCTCTATTTTGATGATCCACTAGCAGAAATTAGATTTCTTACAAACATTTGAAGTTGTTTCTTATTTTGATATGCCATATGGCACATTTTGAGATGGTGTATGCCACATTGTATCTAGATATGTTGATTTCGTTAAGATTTTGAGATGACATGTGCTACATTTTTTACAAAAAAATTTCATATATACATATCCACATGTTCATTTCTGGTTATTTTATCTTTTTCATGTGTTAGATATGTATGTATCATTTCCATATTATATATCTTTGTCATGTGTTGTATGTATGTATTATTCCATATTATGTCTTTGTCATGCATTGTATTTATGTATGTATGTTTATTTTCATATTATATCTTTTCTATGTGTTGTATGTACATGTATTATTTCCATACTACATCTTTTTCATGCATTTTATGTATGTTCATTTCCATATTATATCTTTGTCATGCATTTTCATGTGTAATAGACCTAATCTTTTCCAAAACAACTACCCTCAAAATATTTTTTCCAACCAAAGTAATAAGATAATAGGCGTAGTAGACCGTAATTAGGCTAATAGAATCCAAATTTGAATACCCTAATGATGCAGATACAATTGGTTTGACAACTATTAAGGTCTTTAAGAGTTCTATGATTGCAAAGATAAAGCAAATGATCCTAGGAACCCCCAAATGCACCATAGGCTCCAATTGCATAAAATGAATGAAAAGACCTACCCACTGCCTCTAGCACCTTGAATCAAATTCCAATATCATTCCACACTTTCTCCAACTGGTCACAATCCCCTACAATGGATCTGACACCCAAATCCGCTCTTAAGCCTAAATAGGACTAGTAGACCTAATAGCCCTATATCCCTAATTTTTGGACTTTTTGCCCAAACTTCCCAAAACACTCCAAAATGTAATGGTAGATTCAAATACCCTTTTTGACCCCCCTCAACATATATTAAAATCAGGTGTTGTTTTTTGGATAATCAACCCCAAATACTTATGCTCCAACCTTCTTTCCTAGGCCTAATTGACCCACTTTACAAAGAAACAATATAAAGTACTTACTTCCAGACTCTGTGATTTTCAAAAGTCTTTATATATGTCTTAAATGTAAGGATTATGTACTTTTTTTGGCCAAAATTCCTCTGCAAACACCCAAACTACAAGACCCTCACTAATTCAAGCCTACAACTAGGGCTTTTTGAAATCTAGGCCAAAACTCCCTTCTAGATCCAACTATAGGATCCTACACCATGTAGTTGACATGTACAAACAACTTCAAACATAAAAACATACCCTTATGAACCCCAATCCTTGGCTGCTATAGTCGTGGTTTACTTCTTATGCACCCACAAACCTGCAACAATGGGGTGGAGTTGAGGGTTCCACGTGGTTGGTGTTAGCACTATCAAATTTTTGTTTCATGGTTCCAAAGTTTTTCAAGGTTTTTTATTCTGGTTTTAGGTCCTTTATGTCTCTGGTTCTTAAACCCTTGGTTCTTTTTTGGTCTAAAACCCTAAGTCTGTTGTGTGCATGTTATAAAATGAAGTTACTTTTTATAGGGTCACTTAAGTTGCCTTTACCCATGTGTTTTAAGTCATCATCGATCGGGCCATCACTTTAGGTTATGTATCCTAGCGGGACCTTTTTTAATATTTCCTATATTTCCTAAAGTCACCACGACATTTTATCTTTTCCCAAGCGTCGAGCAGGTTCTTGTTGATCCAACGGCGGGCATGATCCCTCAAACGCAAGATGCTATCGTTTTAACCATCAAGGCATTGTGTTGTGCCAATGTGTGTCAATCTCAAATCATTTGGGCCCACTTCTTCTTAGCCAGTGTCAAGTTAAAGATAGGTCAGATCAAAATTGATCCAACGGTGGGCACTTTGCCTTGATAGATCAAGATGCACACGGGTTAGTGTTCAAGGCATTGCGACGAAGCAACACATGGAAATGGTGAGACAGAGAGGGACTTAGATGAAAATAATGCAACTGTCATATCATATTTCAATCAACGGTATGCGTAATGCCTGGATGCAAAGATTACCGGAAGTTATTCTTTCCAGGTTCATGACCATGCGACATGTGGAAAGTGGTCGGAGAAAAGATAAAGGTAAAGGATGATCAGATCTTTTTTGATCATGTGGCTGGTGCTACCTCGTGAAGAAAATATGATCTATGTTTAGTCATTAAGGCATTAAGACCGATCGACGCGTGTCCAGCCTGGTTTGTGGAACCTGCAATTTTGAAGCCAAAGGTGAGGTTAACACGTGGTTTGGTTATTTTTCATCAGATGACCCGTGTTTTCCCTTAAATAGGAGATGCTCAATATATATTCATCAAGGCATCATGATAGAGTAACATGTGTCCAGATTCAGTTGTGGCTCGCAAATAACTTAAAAGGAGATCTACGACTATGTTTTAAAGTTGATATGAAGTTTTAATCTTGACCGTTGATGATGAATTCCACGCCACCTATAGCCGTTAGAATGTATTTTCAAATATTTAAAATTTTCCATCAGTGTTTTCATGGCGATGGACTGTGTCGTTTGCTGCAGAGCAAAAAATTGATGAGTCTAATCTTCTGGGTCGTGTCTGCACAACTGTAGGATGTTGTGTGAGGGAAATTTTGGCAGTTTTGAATGCATTTATGTGGAGAATGTTTCCTTAGGGATTTTGAATAGTTTATTAATAATTTTTAACCCTATCACAGTTTATTAATCAGTTTTAACTCTATCTCTGTTCTTTTGCCATTAATAAAGGGTCCTTTCTACAGTTGTATAAACAAAGATCATATTATGTTCTTTAGGTGCTGAGTTTTTCAAGAAGAGTTAGTGGGTATTTGTAGTTCTGAAAGGCCAAGTATTCTTAGGATTAATTAATGCAAATAAGACATTCCATTCATTGTTCTTTCTACAAGGCTTTATTCTTTAACTTCCCAAGATGGATAGCAGCCAGATCAGATTTTTCAATAGGATGAATTAAAGGAAGGTTTCAACTTGCTGATGAAAAACCTGCTTGATTGTTGAAATGAGTTAATTTCCTCTGTCATGTAATAATCTAAATTTTTTAGCCCTAACACTAAATGATCTGAAGCTTGTTGTAGTCCTTGATCTATAAAAGGACTTCCAAGATCATTTAGTAAAGGCTGGAAACTTGGGGAAGTAACAAAAAGCATTAAGTTGCATTTACTTTTTCTAGTGAGAGTATAGTAGATTGTTTAGACTGTATCTAGATAGAATAAAAGTGTCATGTATTTTTATTTTATTGAACATGTGTATGTTTTGAAATAGATTGAAACAGGAACATGATTCCTTATACTTAATACAAAATTTTAGATTCAAATCTCTCCTTGGTGCTTATCTCTTGAATTGTGAATTTTCTGATTCATTGCATGGTGTTTATCTGTGTATATGTCGTTATTCCTTAGTTTTGATCTAAGATCAAATCAAATAATGCTTTCGATATGACATAGGTTCATTTGGTTTATCTACATAAGGATCATATACGAAGTGTTTGGTCTGGGTTATCTGTATTTATGGCTTTGAATTTTTTATAATAGTTAGTTCCTTGTGTTCTGCATCTGTAGTAGAATCTATTTCCCAATGGATAAAGCACTGATCAGGAACTAGTATATTCTACACTGATATATGTCTAGTTGGATTTGGCTATATTCTTTCCCTTTTAAACATCAAAACCATCTCAGTTCCTTTTAATTTTTGTGGTTATTGGTTGTTGTCCTGCATGGCATTGGAGAGTCAATGAATGACTGGTTACCATTTAATACTTTCTTACCATTATATGTTGTTTAAAATTCAGATTTGTAAAGAGTTATTAAGAGTTGAATATCTATCTGGATTAGGTGTACCCACATTGGTTTTGCAGAGCTAGAAGTGCAGAGGTCAGTCTTGTCCCTATAGTTGGTCCAGTTACCTTAAAGATCTTCCCATATTTAGAGCTAATCGCTCTTAAAATCAATCTTAAGGTATATTGGTAGCTTTCAAAGCATAAACATTTTAAAACACCAACAGTCGGGTGGTCGTGATTATTTTTACCATTGAGATCTAACGTTCTTGTTCATGCTTGGATGATCCTCGTTGTTGTTCTAGCTTCTTGTTCTTCTAGAGACTTGTTGATTATCATGTGATTTGTATATTGTATCTATTTATATATTGGTTGACATTCATTCAAGTGATGTGATGTATTGTTATTCATTAATTATTGCATATTGTGTGGCTTGTGCAGTGGATGATGATTCATTGTGTATACCTTGGGTATCGGTTGTAAATGTGATCTTGTAAATGAGATGTACCTTATGATTTTAGTTGATGTATCTTTTCATGTTAGTTTCTTATGGTTTCTCTTCGTAGATTAGTTAACTTAAAAGTAACTCTACGCCATGGAACCCTTGAGATTGTTAACTATACTTGTTTACTTTATCATTATGTTTATCTTTGTTATTCTTTCTTCTGCATTTGTGTTGTATAAAATTTTTAAAAAAAATCCATCAACTTAGTATCATGTTTAGGCTAAATTCTCTTGGGTTCTCTGGTGGGGCGTTACAGACATAGACCCTCTTGTGAAGCTTCTCAAACTCATTCTTCCTAGCACTAAACTTGAACTCTTTCCAAGTGGAAAACATAGAGAACTCTCATTCTTTCCCCTCCACCGCTTCCTGAGAGTCCCCCTCTTCTTCCAGTACACTATCAAAGAATATTGATATAGGCTGCTTAAATTGTGAGCTTGATGTCAAAAATTTGGTCAACAACCTTGGCTTTAAAGGGGGGGAGTTGAAATATAAAATTGAAATTAAAAGATAATTTAAATTTCATTCGAAATTAATTTGAAAAAAAAATGGTTTTTAAGTAAGGATCATAATCATTTCATTCCATTTAAAAGATTAAGAGTGTATAGTCTTTTGGTAGTATTAACATTTTATCTCTATCTAGCTTGGAAGTTCCTTTTCTTGTAGATGTCATTATAATTACCATAGATTTTGCTTGTTTCAGTGTATAGTTCTTATTGTTCTTCTATAACGAGTTTTAATGGCTCATCAAAATTTGATTTTTGTCTTAAACAAAAATCATTATAATATTTTATATAATTCAATAATAGATTTAAGATGAAAATATTGAAATATTAAAGTTCTAAATAAAAAAGTTGCATCTAAGTAATGTTTAAAAGTTTAAATGAAGCAATCTAATTAAAAAAAAAGGAGTTGTATTATAGATGTTGATCAAATATATGCAATATTAGATAAAAATCAAAGCTCATAATATGATATAATTTGATTATTGCATTTGAACTTGAATGTATTCAACTTTAAATTGGTAAATAATGCTCAAAGTTGTATAAATATAACGTTTCCTTGTTAATCTAAGTAAAAAAAATAGATATTAAATATTTTTTAAAAATATACCTTATTATTTAATAAATTTTATTTTTTACTCTGAATTTTAAAATATTTTTTCCTCATTATTATATATTAAAATTAATTAATATAAATTCATTCCAATAAGATAAAAAGAGATATTTACTTTATTCTTATTTTTAAAATAATCAATTATTTTATGACCGCATACCATACAAATTAAAAGTTTATGTAATATAATAAATAAATAAATACATTTATGACATTGACCAAAAAAAAAGCTTTAAATACAAAATAGTATCGTAATATATGAAAAAATTATAAAATAAATAATTTGATTATTAATATTTTAATAGTAAAATCCAATAGAGTTGAAATGACTATACCGTAAAAAATGATTAATTATTATGATTGCATCATAGTAGTAATTAAAATATTCTGAACTCCTAATGCCGAACGGTTGCTGGAGGAGTTTTTTTAAAGCTTCGATAATACTAATGCAAAACATGAAAAAGTAAAAACTTTACAAAAAAGGAAAACCACCATTAATGAATTGAGAAAGTTGGAACCTTTTAAAAACCTTGTAAAATAATATCTGCGTAGGCTTGATCAGTGAAGGGATAACAATACTCTGTCACCATTTACATCGGCTCTGAAGATAAATTTTGAATAATAGAATTTATTTATTAACGAGTAAAACGGTAGTGCTAGAGGCAAACACCATGAATATTAGGGTTTTCCACACCACAAAGGTAATTGAAGGGCAAATCAAATAGTTGGAAAGCCGGCGAAGAGAATAACTGCATTTCTGGATCCCAAAGCATCTCCAAATCCAAATCTTCTGCAAGGGAATTCCATGGTGGAGAATTTACATGAGAAATGTAATCATTTGGCCATACTAGCGGTACAGGGGTGATTTGGTAAGGATCTTCATCTTTTTCCAAAGCGCAGAAGGAAGCTTTAGGATTAGGGTTTATTTGAAGAGCAGTGAAATCCTCCCTTGGCAGAGTACAAGAGGAAGAGGAAGAGTAGCCTATGAGTCGCTGCACAACCGCCTTGAAATCTTGGGGCTGCACGTGTATTATTTCTGGAGATCGGAGATATATTATCAAAGGTTGAATCTTTATGCAGTTGTGAGAGTCTTTGGAAACCTTGAGAGGGGTGGGTTTCGAACCTGCGATCCCCGATTCGCTCCTACTCTTTCTCTTTCTCAACTCCTCCATGGATGATAAGCAGAGAATTATTTGTCGTCCCTTAATAAAACCTGTAAGCTTCTCTACACTCTGAGCTATATTTCTGGAAAATGAAGGTTTTATTTGTTTCCTTTAACTGGTGTGGGAGATTTATAAGCCCCTGAGAAAAAGGTTTGAGGTTTGAAGTGGTCTCAAGATTAAGTGAGGAATCATTCTTGAATGGGAAGATTTACTACTTCAACACTGTACTGCGCGCTCCAAATGGTTTCCGTCTATCCCTCTTTCACTCGTTTAATTTAATAATCCTTATAATGCACATTTTGACCGGTTATGTCAATTAACTTCTTTCTTCCATGTCCCACCAGTAACAAAAATTCAGCAATCACAATTAATGTGCACAGTCCAAGTTGATAGTACTTTGTGGTGAGCATAATTTATAATTAATTGGGATTAAAATATGGGTGTTCTTTATTGTCTAGTAATTTGAAAAACAAAGAACAATGCTATTTCATGAAATGTTCTTTTTAGTTTCTGTCAAGCCATGATATTCATCAATTCTATTTTTCAATTGGTTTAATTAATGATTAATAAAAGTCATATAGTCCTGTTTTATTTTTCTATTGGTTCAATTTGTAAACTATAAGTAAAAAATTTAATTTTTCATTTTTGAAAAGAAAAATTACACCAGAAAAGTGTCTGATATGAAAAAAATGTATCGGTCGACTTTTCTGCCAGTCAACAAATTTTTTGTACTTAAAAAACTACCCTCTTCCCTTTTTAATGCCAACATGGGGAGTGGGGAGTGAATTTTTATTTATTTTTAACGCTAACATGGGGAGTGGACATTAGTTCTGGTTTTATAGATTGTTTCAATTTTGTATGCGAGCTTCAAAGTTTGAAGCTTCCAGACATTTTTAACTATTGAGAAGAGTCCATCAAACGAGTTTGTAGTTTCTTCCACGCTTGTAGAGAGACATGACACCCATGATACATCTCCTTCTATTCTGTTGTTTTTTTATCATTAGCGCTTCATCATCAATGTCAGAGAGGTGAGTTCACATGCTATCAGGGCTTTGTTGAGTAAAAAATGTATCCATATTTGGAAACCATGTAATTGCTTTGTAGATAAATATTTAGGATATGATCTAGATGTCTGTTGAGGCCAAGGTTTCTTTCCATGCAAGTTTTGCTTTTTAGGGGTTAGGGTTTATGTTAGGTTGTGAGTTATGCCTACAAGATAATCACATTCACTAATTTGAAAAGCTCTAACCTAAGCATTAGAAAATATTGGCTAAAAATCAATATTCATAAGTTTAAAATTTTACCTTTTTTATCACTAGAGGTACTTCGGGTGTAGATGCACTAATAAGGTTAGGATATGAGATCAAAATATAGAGGTACAAACTATGAAAAATATAAAGTGTAGAAATACCAAGCTTAAAACTTGACATAAGGAGTTGCCAAACGAGTCAAAGCAGTACCATTTTACCCACTTTGCTTAAGGAAAATTTTGGAAACAAAATCAAGTATTTTAAACAAAAAAAGCTATGCTTTGTTAAAAGAGAAGAAATTGAAATATAATACATATTCATTTATGCCAATACGACCCATAAAACAACTAATAGTTTTAAAGTTCATGAGGTTAACAAGGATAATCCTTAGATAATCATGGAAGAGTAATATGTAAAACACCCGATAACAGTAACGTGATTGTTTTGAAACAACTATTGCTTGTGCTTAACTTTGCCTGAATTAGAAGGTGGGGGAAACATTTGAAGTTGAGTCTATTGGTGACAATAAATAAATAAAACATTGATTTCTTTTTGGTGTCAATCTATGTGATCCCTTAGTTCATGGCACACACTTGTACTACATTATCAAAATATTCAGCTCCATATCAAACTAATCATAAACTAAGCTATATAAATATATTAACACATTTGAGTTAGAGAGGAAATTTTTGCTACTTGATTGTTGAAAGCATTTATTAGAATTAGAAGGTGGGAGAAACATTTGAAGTTGAGTCTATTGGTGACATTAAATATATAATAGATTGATTTATTTTTGGTGTCAATCTGTATGATCCAGGTTAGTTCATGGCACACACTTGTATTGCATTATCAAAAGATTCAAATACGTATCAAACTAATCAGAAACTAAGATACATAAATATATAACACATTTGAGTTAGAGAGGAAATGTATGTTGCATGATTGTTGAAAGAATTTTTTAGGTTTGCTAATAAATGTAGGAGATGTCATGTCTTTCCTACACAATTATGAGCCTCACACTCTTTAATGTTTTTTAGTATAAACTGTGGTCAGATTTCCAAAGAGAAAGTTATCTTTTTGTAAAGAAATTGTGCCAATTAGGCTAGAGTCTGCACCCTAAAGCAGTAAGGTTATAAACATTAGAACGTATATTCTTCCTTCTTAACAATCAGAATAAAATCCAATTTCAATCTTTACATATATGAATCATCTTGGGACTGAATTTATTTAGTTTATATTAGTAGTTTTCCCCAAAAGATTTTCTTGGTAAGTTTTTGATATTAGCAGCAACAAGAGGGTGTTGACCTGAGGTAGAAAAGTTGTTGACTAAATAGACTTAACAATATATTAAATCAGTAAAGACAACAAAAATAAACTGGTAAATCATCATCTACCTCTATCAAAAACCAAAATATAAAAGATAAACTAGTAATGAGAAGTATCCCACATACGATTAGTATCACATTCCATCAACCAATACGAAGCCACTCAGGGCTATTTAACGGAAATAAAGTCTTAGGCTTAAAACTAAAATTAAAGAAACTGGCCCACATATAGGGCTTGGGGTCCGCAATGTAACAACACCCCAACCCATACTTCACCATCAACTAGATCCTTTCCCATCCTATAAGTGCTTCGACAGTAGCAGGTCTGCCCACTCCTCATTGAGAAACTTGAAGAGTTCCCTGTTTCCTTCTACAGACTCCTTCCCAGTAGAGGCCTTATCATTCAACAAACAGAGGGTAGTGGAAGAGGTGTGCATGACTTTGAGAGTGAATTTGCTGACATCCGCCAGCCTCTGATTTGTGTTGGCCAAGTCCTCATTTAGTTTAGCCATCGTATTCTCCAGATTTACAATCTGGAACTTGATTTTTTTCCAACAAGACCAGTACCCACAACACTTTTAGGGTTTTCCATAATAGTATCTGGGGAAAAATCATCCTTGCCCACTTCAGCCATAGTGTCTTGGTTATCATATTTCCCCTCTTCAAGATCAGTATTTGTCTGGTTATCATCCCTATTGGGAGACTCAACCGAGACATCCTCTTTATCGAACAACTCTTTCATAGCCTATTTCCCTTTCTCCTTGGCAAGCCGGGAGGACCGGCAGGTACTAGTGGGTTGGGGTTCACCATTCTGGGGGCAGTCCAGGTTGATGTATATTTTCTTTCACTTTTTGGAAGGCTGGGGAGAGTCATCCAGGGTTAGGTCATGCTTGCTACCCGCTCGCGAAGCAGGGGTAGGGAAGATTTCAGAAGAATTAGGGCTGGCAGCAGGGGTAGAGCCTTCAATAGAACCAGAAGGTGAGGGAATGCCTTGGTTGAGGGAGACCGAGGGTGACAAATTCTGCTGGGCAATTTGGGTGATTTCCACAATGGGCGGAGGGCAGAGAGCCCGGTGGAAGTGGTAAATTCTGAAGATAAGCCCCTGGTGAAGGTAAATGGTTTTTTTACCAAGAGAGATTACCTCATTCACGGTGGCCATAGTATTTTCCAAGGAGTGCAGAAGATAAAAAGGCATGGAAATTAACAGCTTATGCCTAAGATGATTAAGAAAAGGAAGGTGGTAATTGTAGAACGTACCAAACTGGCCCTCCAAGGTGAAATATTTCATCACGAGCTTGCACATCTTCGGCCAGAACTTCGGAAGGTCAGCTATGCTATAACCGCCATTTTTAGAAACCATTTTGTCATCATTGGAAAAGAACTGGTCAAACTCTATTTTGGCTTGGGTTTTGGTGGTTTTCTTCCACTTCCTGCCCGTGGTGGCCATACCCATGGCTTTACCAATAACCTCCTTATTAATCTCAAAAGTGATACCATTAATGGTGACCCTTCTCTCATTCCATCTTTTGGCGAACTGGCGAGAGATCATCTCATCATGCCCAGCTAAGAATTTCATGAAGGGAAGAATCCCTCCTTCCTTACAAAAATATATCACCATCAGGTCTGAGGAGAATTCTTCCTCTATCTTGTCTGGTTCAATCCTATGACGATCCCCTCCCATATTTGCAAAGTTTGTAGACACAGCCCTCACCTAGGAATTCCACACCCAGTAAGAGCAGAAACCCTTCAAAGCACAATACCACCAAAAACCAGAGCATGAAAAGAAAGCAGAGCCATTGTGTGAAATGGTGAAAATGAGGTAATAACTTAGCCTTAAGCATCTAACATTTCGTGTATGAAAACTGCAATAATAATTTCCTTTAGGCACAAAAAACAACGCCAAGGGCACCACCAAGGTTAACACATGGGAGCAACGTTGTAACCCATAATTACCATCAAAGCAATCTTCTTCGTATCTCTTATTAATCACCTTAAATCGCAAATGTATCTGATGCCACATAAATAAATAAAGGCACTTTATGAAGGGAGTGATGCAAGAAGTCCACGCCCACCGCCAAAAATAATTGGGGATCCTACATTCAGAAGCTATGTAGCCTTTCCAAATGTGATAAACAACCAAGCTATAATGGATATTGCTCTAAGGTCCGCCTTTTAGCGCCCGAATCAAACTTTGATTTTTAAACATTTTGGTTGTTGTTGTTGGTACCACTCATTTCCTACCTAAGTAGGTCCTGAGTATTTTTGGGTAGCTGAGTAGCAGCACGCCAACATCGTAAGCCAACCGTTTGTAGACCTGCAGCCGCCATGGAATTAGCAACATAATTCCCTTCCCTATAAATGTGTTTTATGGTGGTCTCACTAAAGTGACCAAGAAGACCTCTTATATCCAACAGGATAGGATCAACTCTCCACCTGGCCATAGAGAAACCACCACCAGCCTCAATAATAACCTTGGAATCCCCCTCGACCTCAATCCTGGAACAACCCAAGTTAAGGGAGAAATTCAATCCCCATAAGAGTGTCATAGCCTCCATCTGGTTAACCAAGTGGTCAACAAGGGGGACAGCATAAGCGGCCACCATTCTCCTCCAGTGATCCCTTATAATTCCCCCTCCAGCTTGAAGGCCACCCTAGGCAGCCCAATCAAAGTTAAGTTTGTGCCAGTAGGCCTGAGGGGGGACCCAAATAGTCACCATTTTGGCTCTTAGTTTAGAGTTGTCAAATCTGGAAAACCCCTTTCCCAATCCCCAATCCCTAGCAATCTTCCAGCCAAATTCAATAGGAGGAGAATTAGGGATTTTCTAGCTTCCCACCAGCAGGTTTTCCTATAAAATTTTATAGTTGAGATAAAAAAAATCCTTTACAATGATTTCAGTATCTCTGAATATCTTTTTATTGCATTCCTTCCAAATTACCTAGTAGAATATCGGGGAAATTTGGTTCCATAGGAGTTCTATCAGCGGGTGTTGTGAGGGTGAGTGTTGTGAGGGCGAGTGTCATTCAAGAAGCATATCCTGGATGTTGTGGTTAGAGACCCATGGGAGGTTTATTCTAGAGAGGATCTCCTGCCAGATCTCGACAACAAACTTGCAGTGAAGCATGATATGGTTAGAGATTTCCTCATCTTTCCTGCACAGGAAGCATCTATTAGCAAGGCTAAACCCGCATTTGACAATATTTTCAAGCATAAGGATTTCCCATGGAGAATTATCCACCAGAAAAAGTTGACTTTAGGGGTTAATTGAGGCTGCCAAACCTTCCTCCAAAAAGAAATTTATTTGCATTGTCATTGATAAGCAGACCATATGTCGATTTGATAGAGAACCCACCATGTTGAGTGTGTCTCCAAAGCACTCTATCAGGTCAATCTACAATAGGGATGCAGACCAAAAGCAGAAAGTCACTGAGTTTAGTTGCAAGGGTGGTCAGGTCAGGTCTATTCTGAAGATGAGGGAGAAGGTCAATCCACTTACCATTACAGATAAAGTTGGAAACCAGCAGCCCAACACCAAGGGTCAAAATTTTCCTCAACTGGGAGAAATGAGAATTCCTGAGGATGGTGTCTGGCAGCTAGGGGTCATCCCAGAATCTGATATCCAATCCATTAGCCAACAACCAGATGGACCCCTTTTCTAATATACTTCTGCATTTGAGGATATTGTTCTAGATTTTGGAGCCCCTTGGGTGGCCCTGCACCATGAAGAGTTTACAGTAGTGACCCCCATCCAGATACTTAGCTTCCATGATTCTACACCAGTCAGCAGTTCCCCGTACCATGGTCCAAGCCATCTTAGAGAGTAGAGCTCTATTAAGGTTGCAAATTTTCCTTAACCCCAGGACCCCCAAGGCTTTGGGGAGATAAAATTTATCCCAAGAGACCAATGGGAGGCGTTTCTTTTCCTCAGACCCTGACCAAAGGAAGGTACGTTGAATTTTTTCAATCTTGTCAGCCATGAAACCAGAGATTTTAAATATAGATAAAAAAAGAAACAGGAATTCCTTGCAGAGAAGTAGCAAGGAGTTGAAGCTTACCAGCATTACTGAGGATTTTACCTTTCCAGCCCTTCAGTTTCCTTTGGGTCCTTTCAAGTATAGAATTCCAGAATTCATTCTTCACATCTTTGACAGTCAACATGAGGCCAAGATATGTAGCAGGAATTTTGTCAGCCTGGCATCCCAGAATCTTCATTATTTGTTTCTGAACTAGGTCCTCTGTGTTGAAGAAGAACATTTGGCTTTTTTGATAGTTGATATGTTGTCTCAAAATGATAGCGTAATTTTCTAGCAGCCGCTTCCCAAAGAAGAAGGTGTCATCAAAAAATTGCTACAGGATCACAGGTTGCAAAGTGGTGGCCGACTTAATCCCCATAATCACTCTGGAATGGGTCATCTCCATCATATTATGGCCAAGAACCTCCACAAGGAGGATAAATAGGTAAGGAGACAGGGGGTCCCCTTGGCGGAGACCCTTTCCCGGGTGAAATTTAGCACTAGGTTTCCTATTAAATAACACTGAGAATCTCACAGTCTCCAAGCAAATCTTAATGAGGTTGATAAATTGCTCCAATAATTTAACAAAAGAAGACAAGGCTTTGTAGAGGAAAGTCCAATTGACTTTATCATAGGCTTTAGAAACATTCAGCTTGAGGGCCATCCTAGTGAACCTGCTACAGTCAATGGAGTGAATGATTTCATGAGTGGTAATGACAACATCCATAATTTTCCGACCAGGGACAAATCCTTTCTGATTGGGGCTTATGATTTGTCGAGAAGGGGTTTGATTAGATTAACCATAATTTTGGAGAAGACCTTATACAGAGTATTGCATAGGCTAATAGGTCTGAAGTCCTCCATGATTTTGGGCTCCACACATTTGGGGACCAACACAATATATGTGTCATTAAGTTTTTTAAGGAGTTTTTTACATCTGATGAAATCCTGCGTTGCATGAATGACAACATAACCAACAATATCCCAATATTCTTGGAAGAAGGCGGGGGGAAACCCATCTGGGCCAGGGGCTTTGTAGGATCCCATGGAGAAGACTACCCTTCAAACCTCCTCATCAGTGACCCTAGACAAGATCATATTATTGTTATCAAATGTGATGGCCCTAGGTAGTTGCACATTGAGATGGTCTTGGAGGCTAACAGAGTCCCCAGAAGAAGTATTGGTGAAAGCTCTAGAGAAATAATCAGTGGCTAGCCCTCTAAGTAGGATAGGGTATGAGATTTCCCGCCCCATTGAGTTCCTGAGTGTTGTGATGGAGTTCCTTTTTTTGTTCTTACAGTCTAATTGATGAAAAAAATAGTGTTACAATCCTCCTCCTTCAGCCATAAGACCCTGGATCTTTGTTTCCATAAAACTTCTTCATTGGCCAATGTCTCCTTCTAGCTTCTCCTAGTATTTTCTTCCTTCAAATGCAGATCACCCGATAGATCACCCCCTACCATTTTCCTTTGGAGAGCATCAAGTTTCTCATTGAATGCCTTCTTAGTGTGGAAGATGTCTCCACAGGTGAATTTTCTCCAAACTTTAACCTCTCCTTTGATAAGCTCAATTTTGGAAGCAACCCTAAACATTTCCAAGCCTTTGATCGGTGTGGACCACCAATGTTGTATCTTGTCACAGAAGCCTAGATGGGAAGCCCACATAATCTTATATCTGAAGGGAGCAGGGTACTGGTATCAAACATCCACCCATTTAAGAAGAAGGGGGTTATGATTTGACATCGTCCTAGTGAGCGCAGCCAAGGAAGAGGTTGCCCCCAGATCCCAGGTGGAAGATAGGAAGACATGGTCCAGGTGGACCTGTATGAGATGGATACCTTTTCTTTTTTTGGTCCACGTGAAGGGGTTGCCTCTTAACTCAACATCATAAAGACCACACTCACCCACAAAGTTAGTGAGGTCTCCCATACTATCACTGTAGTCCAAAATTCCCCTACACTTCTCAGAAGGAAATAGGGGAGAGTTAAAATCTCCTGCCACCATGAGCCTGGAATCTTGGAGACTCGAGAAAGATAACTTTAGATCTTCCCAAACCCCCTTTCTCCCCTATCGAGTATTAGGAGCATAAATGTTAAAACAAAGCTAGGCCTCCATCAGGGACGTGAAGGCCACTGCCAGGTGGTGGTGGGAAAAATTGTGGGCATCACCCCTGACCTTGGAAGGATTCCAGAGGATGGAAATACCTCCCGAAGCTCCTTGAGCCTCAGAGTAGAGAAAATTGGTCCCAGGCCATAGCCTTCCCACCAGCTCCTCAAAATTATGATAAGACATTTTAACTTCTTGAATTAAAAGAATGTCAACTTTATAATAAAAATGTACTACTTGACAGCAAGTTTTTTCTGGGGGTTATTGAGCCTCCTAATATTCCATGATAGAACAATCATTTCTTACCTTTTTGGTTAAGGTCCAAGGTTTTCTACCTTCCTACAACAATCTCCTTTATCGTGCTCCTTTGTCTTCTAGCTCTGTCTGTCGGCCGTCCTGGTTTGGTGTCCACACCCACATCAATTTTTTTTGTCGTGTCTTCTTTTTTTTATTTTTCCATTCCTAATCCCCAATCTTCAGGGTTCCCAATAGTGTGGAGCAACCCAGAGCCATAGAGGAACTGGAGGCCATGGGGTTGAGAACAACTTCCACCACTGGAGGAGATGAGGGGCCTCCAAATGTGTTACTTGCAAGCACACAAACATTAATTTTTGTCTATACAAGTGTCGAGCCTGGGCTGGAACTTTGTAAAGTCCCCAAGCTCAGGTTGATGGTGTCAGAGTTTATTTTTTCCTTCTGTGGGGCAACAAGAGCAGGGGTGATGCATTTCCTGGTCTCCTTTTCTTCAACATTCCCCTGCACATTACTCGCAGGTATTTAACCTTCTTCCAGACCAAACAGGTCAGCAACTGACCCAATTATGGAATCAGCACCTTGAATCATAGGCACTCCTACATCCTTCGAGCTGGGTGCGTCCCCCATTGGGGGCAAGGAGATAGGTCCTGAAGATGAGTGGGTAGTAACCTCAGAAGCCCTCATCCCAATAACAGTTTGCTTTAACTTAAGTTGAGGCCTCCTAGGAGCCTTACAATCCTTCCTTGTGTGGCCCTTTGAGTTCACCGTTCACAAAAGAGGGTAGCATTCTCGTAGACAATAGCTTGTGTCCATTTACCCAGCTTAGACTTAAGGACAAAAAAGTTGGGGAGAGTCTTATTTATAGACACATTCACACAGAAATGAGAAAATACAAGTTGGGACTTAGAGAGGGTTACTAGATCCACCGAGATATAGTGTCCAAAGGAGTTTCTAATCCATCTAAACACCTTCTTGTCCCAAAACTTGAGTGGTAAACTAGGGAGGTAGACCTAAACAGGCGTCATCCTACTGAGGTCCGCAGAAGGGTCAAAGTCTAGTTTCCACTTAGCCAGGGTGAGGAGGTGTTTTCCATAGAGCTACGATCCAAAAAGGATGAAAGATAGGTCCTCTACAGCCATGAATCAAAATAGAAAGACTCCCCTAGGAATGGATGAAACCACATCACTCCCTTTTAGCTTCCACTCATTTCCCACCCATTTTGAACCATGTCAATGGAGAGACGGAAGTTGAAGAAACGTCCAACCATAGCCAGATTAAGCTCCGCCATGTTTTTTCCACAACAGAGTCAGGGAGAGTGATCTTTGTGCCTTCCTCTGTTAAGGTAGTGAGCATTAGGGTGGGGTCTGATTCCACCTAGGTCCCAACCAACACACCTTTCCATTCAGCCTTGGGGGCAGGATGTGGCAGGGAAATCGAAGTACCTATCCTAGAATCAGAGATCAAGTCGGGAATAGGGTCTCCGGGGTGGGGAGGGAGGTTCCCCCCCAGCAATTTCTGCCATTGAAGGAATTCAAAAGGATGTTTGGGAGGCAAAGTTGCAGAGCGGATTATTTTTTTGGACAACATAAACTCTTTTGTTAAAACACAAATTATCCTACTTATGGTAAGTTGTTATTGAAGGTAGCTCCTAATAAACTAAGAGAAATATTTTTTACTTGTCCCAGGAAAGTAAAATTTTCAAAGATCTTGATAAAGGTAAGTATTCATGTGATAAGGGTAGGTAAAAGCTAGAGTAACTGGTCCTATGAAATTAGAATAGAATAAGGAGTTACTGTAAATATGGTAAGATGAACATGAGCTCTAATATGTCCCTTTGGTTTCAAACGTAGAGTTATTGTATCATACATATAATGTATTTACTTTTTAGAGATGATTTCTTAAAATACTTTCCTGGCAAAAACAACATCAAGTTACTAGGTAAACAACTTCCCAATAGTGTATTTGGTGGATCTACTCATGCATATACATATGGAATGGATAGGAAGGAAGTGAGGGGTTACAGTTTTGTTACTATATCTAAAAAAATTACTTATTTTATATGTTTGGAATGCATATCTTGTACGACTGGCACAAATTTTCATCTACATGTTTGCAAAGTAAAAACTATTGTAATCATTTACATTATACTTATAGTTTTCTAAAAAATTGCCTATAAGTGCTTCTAACTTTCTTGAAATGGTTATTGATAGCCTCTAGGATATGTTTGGGACTTATATCCTAAAGGCCTGATTAATCAACTATATAAAAAAATGGAAAACTTAGCATTAAAATTTTATTTCCTTTAATAAATATATTTTGAACTTATTTGTATTTTTTTATTTCATATCATCATCTTCTTATTGTGATTTTCTAAAATTGTGTCATATTAGTAATTAATAATAGGTTAATAACCCACGTGGAATAGATAATTTGCAATTATCCACTAATTTCAACTGTGTCTATTCAATCCAATATAATTCAGGTGCCTATTGTTCTTTGTTGACAATAATTTCTATTTTTTTACGAATTTTAAATTAAATTATGTACACACTAGGAACATCATGACTTTCTGGGAAATTGTTAAAGTGTTTTGAAACATTGACAAAATTGATGAAGAAGGTTAAAATAGAAAGCTTTTCAAAATTAAATGATCATGATTCTTACATTGTGATTGAATTAGTGTAAGTGGATAAAGGATCGAAGGGATTGAAATTGAGTGCATTTTTCATGTGTTATATATCTTTAATTAACAAAACCACCTTCCTCAATATTCTCCCCATGTCTTTCAACACTTGTTAAAGCACCTATGTAGGTCTTAACTATGTATATTTTTCTCTTCAAAAAGAACTCTCTAAGTTCCTCTTACCCTATCATAAATAAATATCAAGAAAAGCACATTCATAAAGGCCAAGAATGCAATGAAAATTTGTCCAATATGCAAACCAGCATAGGTATAAAATCAAACTAAGCAACCAACTAAGAGAGAAGATTATAAGCATGATGGTGGTTTTTCTTCACTACAACAGGAAATTCCAGCTTCCAGAAAACCTCCACCCACCGCTATAAAATATTCCAAGAGTAATTAAGTCTTAGGAAAATTGGAAGAAGTTAAATTGATCTCTAAATGACTTAGTTCTAAGGATTTAATGACAATTTCTTTTATGCCACTTTCACATAAAAGAAACATGAAGTCTTTGCTGGCGATTGGTTTATATATATTATATTATATGTATAAAATATGTGGGAGATCTTTATAGGTGCGAATTGAAGATAATTTATGTGAAAAAATGAACTATGAAGTTTGAAGGTAATTACAACTTGTTTTCAATGTTAATTGGATGTTCAAATTGTTGAATATGCCAAATGAGTGGATAAAAAAAATAGAAAGGTTAGAAAAATGCATTCATTTTATTGAGGATAAGAGATATACCTACAAATGTACTTACTAATTATGATAGCTTATGTGGAGGAGTTTAAGTCATAGTTTGAAAAATACATCATTGCTTGTACTCCATTAATGATGAAAACCTTCACACTTGGGTTTCAAGTCATGACACCTTATATAGGCAAGGTTGTAGGGAGAATATTGATATTGCACATTTGTCTAAGTTTTTAAATCAGGGGAGGCCTTGATGACATGCGTTCTTCTAGGTCCTCCCACTCTTAATTTAGCCTTCTTCCCCAAATTTTTTGCAGCAACACTTGATTTTGTTGGAGTTTGTGCGAACTATTTTTTGTTTGGTAGCTTTCCTCCATTGATGGCATGGATCTATCGCTACAACAATGTGAATAGGTTTTCCCCAAATCGCTTGAATCATGTCAAACCCTAGGAAGTGACAGAATTCATTCAAGGGTGTGATGTGACTTAACATAATTTAATAGTATGAGCTTCCTACAGGTAGAATAGGAATTTTTAATTAGTTTTCAAGACAGGTAAAACAATTTTGTAAGAGAGAGTAAGTTTAATATGAGAATTTTTTTAAAATAATAAATGAAAGATAACATAAAACAAAAGTGTATGGAATACATCATATTAAATTATATGCTTTATTATATTAATAAGTTTTGGTCTTATTAGTACTTGTCGTTAGGCAAATACTATTGCAATGAAATTTCCTTAACTAGTTATTAAAAAAATTTACTTGAACCAATTGTAAACAAGTATTTTTATATCTGTAAAATTTTCTTTTGTGTCCTAAGTGTAAATGTATATTTTTTAAGTTTATAAATCTAAAAAGTTATTTCTCTTCACATTCATTGGATAATTTATTTGGGGTCTTATACACACCTTTTTTGGATGATGGATTTTTCTCATGCTATTTTACAGGATAATGGGTCTAGTTGTGCTCCCCACACTCCTCTTACAACTTTACTATCCTCTCATTTTGCGCTTTCTATTTTCCATATTTATGCTACGTTGGACTTCATTCACACTTCATTGTGTGTTGACAATAACTAACCTCTCCAATTTTGATTTCTTTTGCACCCAATATATATGGAATTTTAATAGCTTTTTCTTTAATACAGACTGTTAAGCAGAGGTAATATTTTCATCATTTTAGAATTTTTACAAATTATGTCCAAAACCTTTTTCAATTTCAATAGTGAAAATTTTACTATTTTTAATTAATGAATAAATACAGTTCAAAATACAATCTAGTTTGGGTATTCAATTTCAATGGTAAAATTTACTATTTTTTATTAATGAAAATAGAAAGTGTATGCAATAAAATAAGTTTGACATGATCTCCATGAGAAATTATGAAAGAAGTTAAAAATAGATTTTGTTTTCTAAAATATTTTTTTCGATTTAAGGCACCTAAGCTTTTCTTTTAGATTTAAGGTTAAATTTTAACATCTTTCATTTTACATAGTTAAAGTAAATAATTGAAGTCCAAAAATAATTCTTAACCATCAATTTATACAATACAAATTTTATGTTTTAAATAAATAAATAATTTTTAACAATGCTTACATAGAACTAATAAAAATACAAATTACAATTATGATGACCCTTACATTAACCCCGTTTGAATTATAAATATTATCATTAAAATTATAAATACTGGTTTTTTTTCAGTAATAGGTTGATTTTATTAATTATCTCAGAAGAATAATTTGGCAGGGCCCAGTGAAGGCTACAGATAAGGGAGCCAACTACCCAGGAAGAAATAAAAAAACAAAAGACTACAGTATGAAGCCATCCCCCAGAAAAAATAGAAAAAAAGATAAGACCGTTCTAGATTAAGTCAAGTAGCAATCAGGATTTTCTCATAGCACCTCCCTTCTTATGTGATCACAAGGTCATATCGAATAATGGTTGTGTATTCTTTATTTTTTTCCTTGCTACAGTAATCCAACCATCCTCCACTTTGGCTGCCTCATCCTGCCAGTCAATCAGGTCACCTTCCATAGTTCTTCCATCCTTCACAAACCCATCATTCTGTTGGGGTTCCTCCATCACCTAACATTCACTTGGTCTTTTTTTCTCCCTACCATCAGGCATAGAAATAGTTTTCTTTTTTTCATCTTGAGGAAGCACACTGTCTAGTGGAGTTGGATTTACATCTGAAACTGATTGCGGAGGCTTTGCTCCACAAACCGCCTGAGAAAAAATCTTGTTGTGATCATCCTTTTTTTCCACCATATAATGATGGTGGGAAACATCCTTCCACCATGTGGCTGACTTATCCTGCCCTTTCTTGGCACATTTGGCTGCTAAGTTCCCAATCTGATAACATCTTCTACATCGAAAGGGCACCCCCTCATAATCCAAACGTTGTGCCCAAATTCCTTTAGAAGTTTTGAGATTAATTTTTGCAGGGAGCCCCTTAGTAATATCCATCTCCACTAAAATTTGTGCATATGTTGAATGTAGGAGGTTTGACGATTCCTCATCCACAATTAAAAAATTTCCTAAAGAATCACCAATAGCCTCCAAACAAGAGTCAAACCAAAAATGTAAGGGCATGTTCGAAAGTCTTACCCATAATGGTATCTTTTTGAAAGTTTCCAATGTAGGGCAAAAGGCTAGGTGCCAAGGTTTCAACAATAGAAGATGTTTATTCTCTCAAAACCAAAGCCCCTCACGTAGAATCTTCAGCCTATCTCGAGCCTTTTCAAAAATTGCAATAAAGAAGCCCCTTGCACATGGGTATAGTTGTACATAGCCCTTCATCAATGGCTCCCATTTCTATGATATCCATTGGTGAAGATCGACTAAGCTTGGCCACATACCCTAAAATCTTCTCACCAAACCAAGTTCATAGAAAATAGTGACATTGTTGTCAACTTCCTTTTCTATCTCCTCGGCCAGACTTGTTGTTTTAGTCTTTGTCATACGAGTTATCTACCCCCCAAACACCATTGCAGCCTCCTTCGTGCGTTTATCCCTTCCTAAACCAAAGGGCCCATTTGGATGTCCATGTGTGGAGAGACCATTTTCCACAGTCCCTAATCCTCCCTCCCTATTGACACTGCCAAACCTTAGATACCCGCCTCCTTTTTGGGCGGGTTTCTCCTTCTTTGAAGCATTTGTAGCCAAAGGTAACTGTTGTTTGTCCATCCTACCCATGAAAATATTTTCTCTATATCCGTCAACAGTCAACCCTCCCATCCATGAGGGTCTGCCCTTCTGGAAACCCCTAAAGTCGTTGCGCTTGATTCTTTCATCAAGAAAGCTCTCTACCTGATCAAGTCATCTGTTTCTCTTTTTGGCCGCAACAACAACCCAGGCCTGAGATGACACTCCCACACGATCCACCTTCAAGCTTGGGATACGGATGGTGTCGTTCTATTTGTCCTGCCCTCCTAGCAAAGATTCACCATCCTAGACACCACCTGAAGCAGCAGCGTAAGGAGCAAAAGAAGCCCTAGCTACGGGAGCAGTCGGGAGAGACATCACAATGTAGGTTAAAATTATAAATATTGTGTTAGTAATAACTGAGAGGAGGGGTGAATCAGTGGCCTCAAAAACTTATCCTTAATCTAACCACCAATCAAATAAACCTTAGATTATTATGTCCCTACAAGATGCATGCCATGAAATACTTATAATGATTAACTGTCTGTCAGTTTTCCTTGTTTGTCCTTATTCTCCTTGATTACCGATAAGAAGTATAACTATTTACCAAAATACAGTAAATATGCAAAGTATACCGATAAATCTAGAAATGCATATGTGAAATGTAAAATAGTAAAGTAATAAACCATACACACATAACACATGAATTTTAACGTGGAAACCCTGTTAAGGGAAAAAACCACTGGGACCGATACCCCAAATTTTCACTCTTCTGAAGTGAGCCCTGTTAAAGGTTACAAACACACAGTTAGGTGTGACCTTGTTAGAGGATTTTACACATATAGGTTTTCACTTAGTATCGGGCATCTAATGCTGCCATCCTTGAATCATCCTCTCTCTTAGACCGTCAATAGGCATCGGGCATATCCAATGCTACTTTCATGAATCAACCTTTTTGGCACTCCTTGGGATGTACCTCAATATATAGAAGACTGTTAAGTCCTACTCTGTTAAGAGACTTGATGCTTCAATGGTTAAACTGAAACAAAATGACCTGTTTCTAATGCAACTTGAATTGCAGATTTTCAGATCTATTTAAGTATATTACCTCTCTGATCAATGTATCAATTCAATTCTTTTGTGCTCCATACTTTCTTCTCTGTGATGTTGTGCTCACTATTCGTCTATGTCTGCAGAATTCCTTAGCTCTCCTTCAGCTTGATTGATCAGTACTGCATGAAGTTGTTCTTCATTAGTTTCTTCTTAGCATCCTCTTTTTATTCACTCCCCTTAATCCCTTTTTCATGTGATATGGAAATGAATTAAGCTTGTCTCTTATATAGACACAATATTCATTGATTCTTGATTCTTGATTCTTGATTCTCAGCGTGAAAAATAATCCAGCCAATCTGATTTAAAGCATAACTCCAAATGTATCTCGTAGTTATCTTCTTTCCAACTGTACAAATCAGCTTTAAATCAATCACTTAACTCTGGTCGAATAAAACAAAGAAAACAACCAATTAAGTCTATCTTTAGCTCTTGCCAGCTAGATATTTTTTCATTTTCTGAACTCTCTATTCTGTCGGTCAACTCTTCAGTTAGTCAGCGGTTACAACTGCCAGTTCCATCGGTGTGACTTTAGTTAGCTTCAGGATCTTTGTCCGTCGGGCAACTCTACTTTTAGCTCATCGGGCATCCTGTGGTTTTGCTTCATCGGGCAACGCTGTATTCTGCTCATCGGGTATCACTGTGACTTTTCTTTTGTGTCTTTACCGATGGTGTGCACTCCGTCGGTGTTATCTATCATTTAGTGAATACTTGACTTTTATGCATTGCTAAAAGCATAACCTTTGTTCCATTGATTCTCTGAAGTCTTTTGGCATTATGTACATGACTATACAGATGATATCAAGTTGACATCAATGACAATACAAACCATTAACTGATTTAATGCCTTGCATTATCTTCAACTTAACATTATCAAACATTTAATCAGTTACATGTCATCATATTGTTACCAATATAGTCATTACATTTCTATTTCAATTACTTTTGATAATAAAGAAACTAAATTACACCTTAACCCTTATTTATCCATAGCAATTGAAACTATTTACATTTGAAAATTGTTTAAATTTTTATAATTACAAAAAAATACAATACAATTATAATTGTATAAAAAAATCATATAAAAACTATTCATTACCTAAAATATATTTAATAACTAAAAAAAATTAACTAAATTTATATAGTATTTGGATTGTCTTCTGCTGCACTTATTGCATTATTTGTTACAGCTATTAATAGAAATTAAGATTATAAATCTAATTAACAAACAACTATATTGGTATAAAATTAAAACTATTTACACAACTTAAGGCAAGTACTTAGCCACTACGTGGCACTTGTTTTTAATGAATTTCAAAAAAGAAAATGCACATGGTGAGAAGCCTATGTAAAATATTATTATACAAAGGGCACATTGTAAAGTGAACTCTATTCGAATGAGTAACCTTCAAATAGAATATCAATTGTTTTGACATTAAAATAGAATATAATTATGGGTATAATCTCCTCAAGTATATTATTTATTTAACTAAATCTTACTATTAGGCACCTCTTTCAGTGCAAGTGCTAGTATAGATTACATAAAGATATATACTAGTAGAAATGAGAATTAATAAAAATAAAAATTATGTTTTCAATTGTTTAAGTTTTAACAAAATATTTAATTTTTAAATTTAAATTATCAACATTTAATTATTTAATATGTAGTTAATATTTAGTATTTAATTTAAATTATTTAAATTTTTTATTATTAATATTATTTATTTCTTAAATTTTATTTAAATAATTATTAATTTCATTAATGTTCTGTAGTCATCGTTAAAGTATAATCTTTTTTCTTAAAAAAAAATTAGTTTTATTTTAATATTTTAACTCTAATAATTCGGCTTTGTTTTTTTATAACATTCATTTTATATTAATTCTAAATGTTGAGCTATATGTTTTTTTAATCATTGCAATTTTATTAAATTGATACCCTTTAAGACTGGGCTTAAATTTAGGTTAAAATATAGGTGATTTAGTTTTAGTTAGGTTTGAATTTTTTTTTGGTGTTAATGTTAGTGCATAAATTGGTGTAGGATTTATGCTTGAATATGAGTTAAGGTTATGTTAAATTTGATTTAGGATATAGGTTGAGGTTGAGGTGAGGCTGAGGTAGGGCCATGATTTAATTACTATAGCAATTAATTAAGATTTAATTATGTTTTATTTTTAGCATTAGAATTTAAGTAATTTTAAGTTTAGAATTTAATGAAATAAACTTTATAAATGGGGTTTAATTAGAGATGGTTTATATGGGTTGTTTAATTTCTACTAGGTTTTAATTAGATTTTTATTTACCTATATTTTTTATATGTGCATTAAATATTGTAGTATTTATGTTTGATCAATTGTTTGTTCATTGATATTTTGTGTAACACATTCATATAGTATTTATGATATGTTGTTATGGTTATGAAGATATTCAAACTTTATGATAATTTTAAAATATAAGAGTAAATTACATTTGAAATTATACAAACTCCCTTACAAAGTCTATTAAAATATAAGTCAATTTACAAATTTTGTACATGTGATTTGAGCTTCTGGTTTTAACTGTATTCCTTTTTGCATCAACCTTCTGAATCATACTCTATGATACATCATCATGATGTAGAGATGATGAATCATAGAGTATGATTCAGAATGTTGATGCAAAAAGGAACACACAGTTAAAACTCTCTATCATGATGATGAATCATAGAGTATGATTCAAAACATTGATGCAAAAAGGAACACAGTTAAAACCAAAAGCTCAAATCACATAATCATGGACCATAGAAACCTTATATTTTTAAATTTGTACATAATATAATTGATGACAGCTGTTGGAACCAATCTCACTACAGAAACCATACATAATATAATTTCCATACTTGTTAGTTTCATTAACAAGTTGCGGGTCAGACTTTGCTAATTCTATGTTTCATATTAGTCTTCCTTCATTGCTGTATAGAAATATTGTCTCTAACAATCAATGTGCATCCATTTCTATTTACTACTATCCTGTAAATTTTGTTTACTAAATTGATATTTAAAGGAGACTATATATTTATTTCTTCACCTTGTCAATCTTCTTTTTCTAACTTCCACATTTGATGATATTCTTTCTCAATCATGTCTATGTTAACTCTCACATTTATCTATTTCCCAAGATGAAGTAAAACTCTTTGTGTGAATCATGACATCATAATAATTTTCATAATTATTTGTTTGTACTTCTACAAATGGGAAACATGTTAGTGGAGGGTGATTTGTAGTCAAATGTGAAGGTGATGGAATTATCATCCAAGTTGATGTCGCATAAGTGAATTCAATACTCTTGCCACTTTTTTATGATATCTTATCCAATAAAATATTCCTTTGGCATAAAAACCTCTTCCCAAAGGGTAATAAACTTTTTCAACAAAAAATTGAATCCATGAATCTAAGTTTGGCTCATTAATTTCAACATAGCTTCTACCATTCATGTTCTTGTAGTATTGTCCAAGCAAGACTATAACCTGATTGATCGAAGAGTCAAAACTTCTTTCCATGAAATTAGTATGTATAGCGGTTGTGATTTATCTTATAAAAAATATTTTAATCCAACTTGTAGTGGTTATGTAGATTTATTATATTTGTATAAATTAGAATCACCACCTCTTACCCATTTTGAGTAACAACAACTATTATTTGAAACCTCCTCTGTGTGCTTACAATGGTTTGGAAATTTCATTAAAGGCACCCTATAAAAGCCAACATCACCTTCGATGATCCATGATTGTATCCATTTTGACCCAAATGGAAAAGTGCACAATTAGAATTCACATATGGGAGGAGAACATTCTCAAAATATGATTTTCTATTAAGTTGGTGAAGAAAGCTTGGCGTTCCACCTTTTACAAAAAAAATGCATTCTCGACAAAGCTCTAGTAGACAAATTTTCTATACTCATAAGACACAATTATTATGGAACCTCTTCCCATAGTTATTTTTCCCTTTTTCCTCCACGAAATATGTAAGATGTCCACATCTATCAATATTAAACAAAATATTAATCCTTAATAATGACAGATATTTAATTTGGTTGTATACTTGATTACAATTTTAAAAAATGACAATGAATAACAATTCAATATATTTTAGCATCAATAGGATGATAAATACAATTAGATTTATATATAGTTTTACTCTTAAAGTTTTTTATTAAGGAAAAAATAGGTTTTGAAGGGACCTAAAACCCTTTTTTAAAAATGCTTCTAAACAAAAGAAAAACCATTAAACCATAAGAAAAAAGAAAGAAAAAAGTCAGAAAAAATTCATTACAAAGCAGTAGAAAAGAGAGACTGGCTTAAATTGTTCAGAGCCTCCATTGCTTCAACCTCTAGTTGAGTCTTTAATCTTAAAGTTACTATTACTATTAGATTTAGTATTGGTATTACATTTACAATTATATTCAAAATTATTGCAAATAAACTGTATAAAGCATTTGTAGATTACTTGACAATATTGAATTTACATAAAGAATAATAACTATAATAATTTACTAATATTAAATTTAATAATATTGACATCTCTCAGTGGAATTTAGATATGTTTTTTATTAAGATGGAAAGAAAAGGACCCTGAATCTAGAAGCAAACAAACACATAATAGCTAGACCAGAGAGCACAGCTTCATGCCATAACAGCCAGAAGCACCATCCACCATCATTTTACAAAATAATCAAAAACCCTACTGAAAGTTCTTTCTTTTCTATCTAAACTATCAATACTATCAATATCGCTAAAGTCCAGAGCATAAAGTAAACTAAACCTATTAAAAAATAGTCTCTGCCTATTGGAAAATAGAGCATTGTCCCAATAGTACTTAACATAGCAATAATTATCATCATCAAAGAGTTCAACACTAGACCTACTAAATGCAACATAACAACTTAAAACCAAAGCATAGAAAAAAATATTCATTTGGAAATAGAAATAGCCTCCCACTCATGGTGAACTAGTTGATTTCCTTTCTCCACTCCTCATTCTCATCATCCATAGGTTCATCTTCTTATTTATCCTCTTTCTTCCTTTTCTTGCTATTTTTCTTGAGTTTTCTCTCTCTCGTAGCCACGTCGAACACAACCTTCTCAGGTTCTCATTTAACCTGCATAGAGAAGTAACAATAGTATTGAATTCATCACAAGAAATAGTATTAGGAATGACATTTTTGAGAGTCATCACCCTATTATGCAAAGCTTAAATATACTTCATCAGGGTCACTTCCTTCACAAAATCATGTTTCTGAGTAGGGGGATTTTTCTTAACTTTTTCTTCTTTCACAAATACAAGGGAAGTACCAGCCACATTTCCCAACTCTTTCACATCTTTGAGGTTAATTTTTAACTCAGGGGTTCTTTCCTCCTCTGTATCCTCTTGTTCTTCCTCTTCCTTATCATAATCTACATCCTCAAAATTATCACTTTCTTTAGAATCTTTTGGCTTGTACTCTTGATCCATTTTCAAAACCAACTCCTCCTCAAATTTTTTACCTTTGATGTCATGCTTGTTTCTCAGCCTGTAAGACCTATGCTCTCAAGAGCTGAACTCATTATTTTTCTCACTGGAAGTGTCAATTATCCTTCCCTCCTAAGACTATGTTTCCTCCCCATAATCCAATTTGTAAATTTCAATATACAAGCTTTTCCCACCAGGGTTGACTTTATGAGTTTTAATTGGGCTAGAATTTTTGGTAGGGGATTTTGTCTTAGCAGGAGTGGTAATGACACAAAAGAGGAGGGTTTAACTTTAGCCAATTAATTTTCAATTTTTCTCACTTTTATCAATTTAGGGTTCTTCTTAGGGTTTTCGGGGAGTGACTGACTACTAAGAAGCTCAATTTTAACAGAACTATCTGTGGCTTTTTCAAGATGAGGGTAAGTAAGACAACAACCAGTAGAAGGAGAATGGATAAACACATGCTAGTAAAGGACATACATTAACCCTTGATCCAATGAAGGAGATTCTCCTTTACTAATACTATTGCATAAAGAGGAAAATAGGAAAAATGACACATTAATTCTCTCCCCATGGTAGATATGTTTTAAAATAGGTAAATGATAACCATGAAATGTAGTGAATCTTCCCTCAAGAGTAAAATACTTCATAACAAATAAGAAAACCAATGCACAAGGGGTAGGGAGAGAAGACCTATCATACTCATTACAAGAGGGAACCACAACCGGCTTTTCACCTTTATATATGTTAGTAAATATGTACAAGGTAGAGTAAATTTTAGTAATGTGAAAATATTCAATATAGTTAAATTTTAATATATTTTATATATTCAATTATAAAAGTACATTTCAAAATGCTGAAAATCTATTACAATATAATTTGATGCTAGAGCATCTTGGGTGAATTAGCAATAAACATCAACCAAAAATATTTTTTGCATTTGTTTGTTTCTATTTAGGCAAGGTTTCAAAAAATGCATAAATATCCATCAACTCGCACATGAATTCTCTTCTTGATAATCCTATTACAAACTTGTTTGTTGATTTCAATAATAATAGCTCTTACGGTGATATTCCATACGATGCCAATGAAACCATGGTATAACTTTTTTAATAGTTTACAAAGAGATTCCATTCTATGGAATGTGATGATTGTATAAATATGCACATATGAATTTCTTGAAATAGCTATAGAACCCTTAAATCAAATGACATTAATAGATATATAATACCTAATTTCACAGTCATTAATAACATATTTCATTCATGTGATAAAATATGCACTTTGGTACAAGGTATAGAAATCCATCAAATTATGATGAAAGGAAGTTTCTCATATATTATAATTACAATTAGTCATATATTTGCAATGTGGAAGCATATACAAGGCAGACAAACTTGTTGACAGAATGCTACATAGAAATATTGTCTTATGATATGAAATGATCACAGGATATTTGTAACATCAAATTTAGTAACCTTATCTAAATTGAAATGGGAGTTTTGAAATAAGGTAGAGATATGGAGAAAACCTATGCACTAGGAAGACAGTTGCGAGTTGAATGTCAGGGTGGAAGTGAGGTGGTAGCTGGAAGATAAAGTATCTTAAAGACTAAGAATCAAGGTGAAAAGAGATTGCATAGGTGGATAAAAATAGTAAAAGAAGAAATAAATGGAAAGAAAAGGATTGAATGTGAATAGATAAATTAGCAAAGTTATAAATTATGACCTAAACAAAAGAGGGGGCCAAGAGAATGTGTAAAAACAAGTTATGAAGTGACAAAGAAAACAATAATATAAGGAGAGATCTTCGATAATGAACATAAGAGGGGGGTGATAAAGACTTGTAGGCATCATCGTGTGTGGTGGATATGTGGTATATGTAGACACGAAGAGTAGAGAGAGGTCAATGAAATGGTATGATATGTAATTTATTTTACAAAATTGGTTTTGTTCTGAATTAATAAGATTGAAGTTGTTTGTTGTAGTCTTATAAATGAGTAAAGATTTAATTTGAAAGAATAAAGTATCTGCACGTGTTTTGGTGTTTTGATTTTATAATTTAAATGTCGAGGGAGTACCTACCGCATCATAACTATAATTTGATATTTTTGTTAATAAAGTGTGAATATTTATGACTAGTATAATACCATGTAAGAAGTTTAAAATATATGTAATTGATAAGAAAAAAATTATACATTAATTATTTTCCAATCCTTTCAACTTGTCTTCTTCCTTTTTCCTACTTTTAATATGTTTTCCCTTTTTCATTTTTCCATATCTATCAAATGTGAAAGGTGGCATAATCTATATTCCTTACAAGCAGTTCACACAAGAGATTGAAACAAAGGTAGGGCCTATTCATTTTGTAGGTCCTATATCAACAATGACCTTCTCAAGTGCCAATCCTTGATATTTGTGTATATTCAGAGCCCAAGAAATATGTAGTGGTACTTGTGTGGAGATTCCTATTTAGGCTGTTGTTATTGGAACTATAAGTGGATTGTGATCATTGTATTGTATCCCTAAGTCATTGTCAAATTTTCCCCATGCTTGTGTTGGAGGTTGAGGTAGTGCACTTGTAGTTCTATATACAATTTTTTGAATATTTCCTAAAGCTCCATTTACAAGTCCTACTGCTATCCATAGATCACATGCTAACATAACCCTTGCATTTTTACATAAAATAATTCTACGTCAAGTTCATAATTTGTTCCTCCTTTAATGACATTGACACTTCCAATTATTGTTTCAATGCTATGCATTACTGGATTGTGTAATGAGTTTAATTTGTTTCTTATTATTATAGCTATGTATATTATCATTTGTTGTAAATAAATGTACAACATTGTAAAATTTGTCATTACTTGGGACATCCATTGTTGTATTAGAATATTTCATTAACAAAATGAAATCATCTATGGTTGCAATACCCTCCCTTACAAGATAAGGTTGATTTTCATGCGCTATGAGTGTGGTTCCATTATTTGAGTGATGCTTCATGTTTTGGATTATTTTTTTCTTATTTTTTCTTTGTGTCATCATCTTTATTGATTTGTAGGCTGATTATCAGGGATAACTTTAAGAAACCCCCAATGAACACACCAAAGCTATCATCAAAAAACTAGAAGAAAAACTTGATGGGACTGAAGCGGCCAATACTGGCGTGGAAAAAGAGAAAAAGAGAGAACAGGGTCTCGACAAGAGGACTAGGGCCAGTGCAAATAAGAATAAGGATAATGATATGTCAACTGATCTCCAGAAGATCAAGAATTATGTTGCTAATATGGAGCTACTCGAGCCCAAGGCGGCCACCCTGATGGTGGATATATCTTGATTGTCCCTAGTTCTTTTCGTTGTCCCTGTGTTTTGTGCTTTTTAGAAGCTTAGTTTGTTTTTTCTTTGGCCCTATGATGGCTTGTTCCATGTTATGACTCTATTTCATTTTTTATGGGATTACTATTCGATTTTATACTCTATTTCGGGTTTCAAGAACCCTGTAAAACCTTTTCTACTAATCAAAAACTTTAAGAAACCTCCTCCCAAGAAAATGTGTAAAATCCTTATGAGTCCTACATTATTTTAGGGGGGAAATTTTGTTAATGAAGGTGAATTTTTTTTCCAAATTAGGAAAATAAAATAGTTTGTATTGGCATTTTTTTCCCTTCCGTATGAAAATTTCATAAAATCCTAGCGAATAATACATTAATGTGGGGGACAATATTTATTGTATGAGGTAATTTTTTTATTTTAAAGTAAAAAATTATAATATATGAGGCGAATGATTTTCTTTCAAAGGGAAAAATAATAATTGTACTAGCGAATTTTATCTACCATTTGCATTTATTTTATTGGCTAATCTTTCATTAATTATGGGAAAAATAAATATTGTATTGGTGATTTTCAAAAGATGGGACTCGTCATGCGGGCTAATGCCAAATAGATATTTATCAAAGATGTAATTAATACAATATCACATCCAGTGAATATCACCATTATTTTTTTCCAATTTGTTTGCAGACTCAACACATTGGTATCGATAAGCATGGCTAGTCACATGGACACGTAACCTAACATCTATCATTTTATAATTTTAAATTTATTATTTGAGACTGTTTGATGATCTTGGATCAATGGCTAAAGTTTAATTTTAGCCCAAATTTCTTGAAGGAAACAAAGTTCTCCAGGAAGTCACCAGAATGATGACATGTATCAAGATTCAAACCTTAACCTATGTATGGTGTATTTCGGGCCAAAGGGGAAATAAAAACCCAATTTTTGCAAAACTCTTCTGAAATCATGACACATGTCCACTCAGGTCATCATCATTTGATGATGGCATGTGAATAATGAAAAGGCATGAGTGAATGGGATCTGTGACACCTAAAAGTGACTACTAATGACCAGTGGATGAGTTCAAATCAACGACGTATGGTGTATTTCAGGCTAAAAGGGAAATGAAACCCAATTTTTGCAAACCTATTCCAGAATCATGATACGTGTTCACTCACACAGTCGGTGTCATTGAGTGATGATGTGTGAGGTGACTAGGTGACTACTAGTATTGACAAGACAAAAGTGAATGGGACCTACGACACTTGGCAGTGACTACCAATGATTGTTGGATGAGCATATATCAATGGCCTAAGGTGTATTTGAAGCTGATTTAGGGAACAGCCACCTCTTTTTGCAAATGTCCCCTAGAAACAAGGCACATGTCATGATTTAACACTCAATTAAGTATAATTAGAATCTAAATTGGAGTAAAACTAAACAGTTAATAAATGTAATAAATAATAAGCTCAATTTTGGGTCTTTGGCTGAAGTTGTAATGTCAAACGATTAAGTGACATGTGTCATAGTGACATCAAATACCGGTCTTCATAAAGAAGCAATAAAAGCTAACACAAGTCATGAGTGTACAAATTTTTCCCTTCATGTTTTCAATCTAAGTTTTTTATTTCTAACTAGTATTGGAGATTCAAAAAGGGGTTACGACTTCTAGGTTGAGGAATGAAATAGAGTCTCTCAATTCTCTTCCCTCTCATAGTCTACATAAATAGAAATTTTGGGTAAAAGCATAATCACCTACATCCTACCTTTTTAATTTTTCAAATATCATGGTTTACTATTTAGATTATAGAACTAGAATTTGAGTTTAATTTTGAATCATGCATGTAAATTGTAGCTGCATAGAATTATTTGAATTTTCCTATGATTAAATATCAAGGTGGTCAAAACAAATACCAAGATTATGAGTAAAAGGCAAAGAAAGGATATAGAGATAATAGAATTACACAAACTAGTTAAAACATCAGGTTTCACTTATGAATTCCATGATATTTATGATCCTGTTATCCATGGAAATAAGGGAATCATGGAAATTAGATTTGCACTTGAAAATAAGTAGAAAGATCCAATGAAGGAGACAAAGTATTATCCATTTAACAACATGGTAAAGGCAAAGATAAATAAAATTTCACCATAGGTTGCTGGGTTGGCACACATGGTGTTACTTCAAGTATTCCCTTGTCTATAAATTGTCATGGTCTATGCCAAAAATTATGATAAAAATATAAAAGTAACTATCAATAAAAATACTCAAGAGGAATTTTTTTCAATAATCGAGAGTGAGTTTGATAGTCTGTTGGACCTAGGGTTTGAAGAACAAAACTCAAATGTGCACATTGACCTAGGAAAGCTGGTAGAGAATTATGAAAAATTAGATGCAAGACAAAAAGATCCGTATATCGAAGGAATAACAGGTAGTTCTATTCTGGATCGAGATCAAAAGTCTCCTTGTGATTATGATATTTTTCTGCAATGGGTTCAGGATAGTATTTCCTTACTAGAATTTTGTTTTGGATTGGAAAGTAACAAAGAAGTGGTTGCCATCATTCTTGAAATGATTTTTCATATTTATTGTAAATTAGAACCAGTAAGATATAATTTTATTGAGAACATTGTTCATTGCATGCAAGAATAATTACTAATGATTAAAAGAGGTTCACAGAAGACATTTAGATTCACAACCTAATTATGCATATCTTCTTTTAGAAAAGTACCATACAATATTTCAGACATACAAGCTTCAAAGTCACCTCCATAATCCAATATATGAATGGACACCTGAGATAAGGATGAGTGATAATAGAAGGGACTACAACCATTTTGTAGACTTATTTTTGGCACCAATGTATCATAATATTATAGACACTCTAATGCCTAGATTGCCTATGTCTTGTAGAGATTGCATTCAACCCAGAAGTGAAATAAAATTGTCTAACTAGTACTTCATGGAAGACTACATTATGTTAAGGTTTACGATTCATCGGTAGAACCCTACAAAGTTCCAATACATGTGACAGAGAGGGTATTTTCATTGGGATATATATGATAGATAGAGATAACAGATGTAATCTTTAATGGTCAGCAAAATAAAATAAAATAATATTTCTTTCCTTGCCTTTCTCATTTGGAGGGTCCACATTTGAGAGAAGATGATTCAAAGTAGCATGTTTTTTTTACAACTTTTCTCTTTGATGTTGACAATCACTGACAATATGATCTACTCAACATAATTGGAACAAATCTTAGAGAGAATGGTAGATCCATAAGAAAATGTAACATGAGAGTACGCCATTGATAGAAAAAATTAAAAACATGGAGTCCTGGGATGAGGTTAAAAAAGAGATGGAGAAACACGCCACCAAAAATAATATTTTAATACAACAATTGTCATAAAAAATTATGGCATTACACAAAAAGAAAGGAAAAGTGCATCCCAGGATATCCTACAATTTCTACTAGAAACATGCTCAACCATCTAGAAAATCTATTCCCGCAGACCTACTGGATCAATGTAAATATGGTAATTGGACTCAAACCAAAATTTTTGATTTTTGGGAAATGAGGAATAATCTTAGTGAGCCAAATACCTCTATAGATCTTTATGAAGTGGGAGAGGATAAAATATTTAGAGATTTGTGGAATAAGGAGCATCTAGCTGAAGCATATCACAATGATGATAATCGTGAAGATAATGAGTATGAGCAGGCTTATGTGGATCCCACATCCACTAATTCCAATCCCAAAACTACTAGAGTCTATTCAACTTTTAGTGGAGTTGATGTGTCCACGAAATAAAATTATAAAAATGGGACAAATTTTATAGAAAAATGAGTTTTCCAGGTTGGGGTGGTCTAGGTCCCAAAGGACAAGGGCCTTGGTTTGCACCTGACACACCAGTTTCACCAAAACATGGTGAGACACCAGCCCTTGGAGTTGAATCCTCAAGTTAATCACAAAAAGGTACTATTCAGTTTCATACACTTGCACCTTCATTTGTCCCATCTTCAAATCCAGTTCCACCTTTTCCAAGCACTCAAATTCAATTTGAATCAAGTGCCACTGCCACTGGTGGGGATGGCATGGGTAGTACTAGTTGTACAAAAAAGCCATTATGACTAGACATGAAAATAGTAGATCCCAGAGATCAAGGTAGTGTAAATAAGAAAAAGGTTATGACAACAATGCCAATGGTGATTCCAACAATTTCTACACCTTTAGGAAAAAACCCTTAGAACAGTCCAATTACTCCACTTGCTAGTGACAGTAGGAAAGGATTATGAATTGGTCAGGGTGTTGCTAATCCTCGTGATGCATTTATTAGAACTACAGGCATAGGTGGATGTGCATACATCACTGGAAGTTCTATTTCACCTTTCAAACATTTAAATATGTCAGCAAACCCAGATTTTTGTTACAATGATTTTGTAACTAACTTTGAAAAAACAAAAAATTGGAATAGAAAAAATATTAAAACATTGAAGAGGGATGCAGTTGCTGCATCTCGTGATGCAGAACCTGCATTTAAAAGGATATTTACCACATATGACTCAAATAAATAAATGATGGATTTTATGGTTTTTATGCCCCCAGCTAGAGATAATAATCCACTAGAGATTCAGTTAGATCCATCTGAATTTCACGTTATTACCCTCCAAATGGACTTATCCCAAATAAAAAATGTGGACAAGATAAATGTGTCAAAAATGACCAACCAAGTGTTCTATAGTCAGTGATGAAGTTAGAGAGAGAGTGAGAGTAAGTGATGAAGTTAGAGAGAGAGTGAGAGAAAGAAAATCTTGTGGACAAAATAGAAGAGCTACAGGAAGACCTAGAAAATGAAAAGGAAAAGGAGAAAGCAGTAGATAACAGGTTCAAAGATTTAGAGAAAAGGATCAAAAATTCTTCCTCTAAAGAAGCAATTGCAGAACAAGAATATATGGAGGCAGTAATAAAAATTTTGAGGGAAAAAATGGAAGAGAGAAATAAAAAACCTAAGGATGGAAAAGCCTCTTCAATATATTTATACAAAAGCATGGAGACTATAGAACAAGAAAACAATAATTTAAAAAAGGATTTGGAGAATGAGAGGGTAAAAGAAAAATAGTGGGAAGAGAAAGCAGAGGAAATAAGAAAACATAGTGAACAATAGTTGTCAAAATTGAGAGAAGAGCTAGAGAAAGAAAATAATACAATTAAAACTTATGAAAATAGCTTGAATGACAAGGTAAAAAATATAGTCAAGAAAATAAAAAAAGACATTTGGGGGAAATAAAGGCGAGTGGTGATAGGTTTTGTGATTGGTTTGAATTGAATAAAAGTCTTAGAGATTTTTTTGGGAAGCTCAAAGAGCACGTTGAGAAGATCAAAAATCTTTATTAGAGAGAATATTGCAAAAATAGATTTTGCAACAAATCAACACAATTAGTGAAAGTAATTTGGCAAGCAAGGGAATTCATGACCGCATTCGTGCAACAATAAAGACAACATCTTTCTTTCAAAAATTTCAGAAACTAAGGGAAGGAGAGGAAATTCTAGCCATATGGGAGAAAACTCTCCAAGATGAATGAAAAACAACAAAAATAATAAGTCTTGTTTTTTTTGAATCCTAGTCCTAGTCCTACTAACTCATCAATGAAATTTATTGGAAGAGAATCTTACAAAATAAAGTTGGAGGACACAATGACGTCTGATTTAGGTAAGCTTCCTCTAGACACAACTCATGAAGGCATTGAAAATTGCATCAATCCATTGACAAATTTGAATGCAATATTGGATGGAGCATTTCTTTCAAATCACTCTTCCAAGTATGGATGGATGACGAGGTTGAAGGCATTTACTATAACATGACAAATATTGACCTTCCACAAGACACAAAATGGAGCATCCTAAACAAACTCGCAGAATCATTTCATCAATCATAGCATGTGAAAGTACTTTCAATAATCTCTATATTTTATTTCTAATGGATTGAATTGAGTTTAAATTTTGAACTTTGTTTTTTGAACAGGATAAATGTAGCGGATGCTAAATTACTAAACTAGCCTGTCAAATGTACAAATGTACAGTTCTAGAGAGGTTGTGATACTGATTTTGATGTTGAGTCTTTACATGAGGCGAATTGACCTGAATCTTTTGTTTCTCCCTTGTTTCTATTAAAGGTAATTAGGGTCATTTACTAAGGGTAATGAAATTATAATTGGGTATTGACTTTTGCAAACAGAATCACAGAGAGTTGTGTACTTACTACTACTAATGAATGAATTGTATCATATTTGTAAATAAATTAATGAGAATCTCTATGAATTGTATCATATGAATTTCTATATTTTCAAAAAATAATAAAAATATTCAACAATTGTACCATATGAGTTGAATAATGCAAATGAAAATTAATATTAATTGTAGAATTGATGACATTATCAACCACATTCATGTTTTTGACATTGGAATATGTTGGGTGATACCACAATAGTAGGTTACACTTTTCGGGAGGAAGGAATTCACCCCGAAAAGTGTGACCCACTAAAACATGTTGGATACTTTCGATCAAAACAATTAAAAACTTTCGATCGGAAGTGACTAACTTTCGATCGAAAGTAACTAGGTTACTTTCGATCGAAAGTATTTAGGTTTAATTTGGCGGAATAAAACCTGCCGAAACAGTCATTGTGACTATTTCGGCTGGGTTGAAAGTGACAGAACAGTGGCTGGCTTCCGTTTTATCAAACGTCAATTTGCTTCAGGTTTTTCACATTTCTAATTTGCATATTTTATTGTTTTATAATATATATTGTTTGTATATATGCATTTTAATGTTTTTTAATATATATTGTTTGTAAATTTGTATATATATGCATGTATATGTGTATATATGCATGTATATGTGTATATATACATGTATATGTGTATATATACATGTATAAGCATGTATATATGCATATATGTGTATATATGCATGTATATGTATATATGCATGTATATGTGTATATATGCATGTATATGTGTATATATGCATGTATATGTGTATATATACATGTATATGTGTATATATGCATGTATATGTGTATATATGCATGTATATATGCATATATGTGTATATATATGTATATATACATGTATATATG